>JTDE01014814.1:0-17525 GCA_014338405.1 Paragonimus skrjabini miyazakii | reverse complement strand
CGGCTTGCTCGCGCGCTCGACGGTCGGATCATCAGTCTCCCCAGCTACTTCGCGTATCGGTGTCGTTTAGCGCTGTTCGAGACCATCTGTAACTATCGTATAATATATTTGCGGTCTCCACAATTACCTGTATTTTTTATTTCGCGTCTGGTATAATTGCGTATACCTGAGCAAACGTTAATTTAGTGCACGTACGCACTAAAGTAGCATACGGAACGACGGTTCGTGGGTTGAGCAACCACTGGATCTCGGGGGAATCTCTGGAGTTGTTAGATGCCAGACGGAACATTCCTCCTGGCAGTTCGCATAACAAGTTTAGTAAAGATATCCGTAGGAAACTGAAAAGTGTCTAAAGGCTGATCGTGAGGCTTGGCTAATGGTGAAAGTTAAGGAAATGGAAATAGCTGTTGCTTCAGAGGACACCAGCAGACTATTCGAGCTTATCCGTGCTACTGGTCCCAGGCAACCATCTGTCACTGAAGCTATCAGAGAGGCAGATGGCACACTAATCTATAATGAGTCCAGGAGGTTAGAACGGTGGACGGAACACTTTGGGCGACAATTTAGCCGGGTTTTTGCTTTTACCGTGTTACGTCCACAAACTTGTAATGTAGCACCCTGGTCGATAGATTTAGGGCCACCCACTGAGAGTGAGGTCCGCAATTGCATTTTGACTCTCAAACGTAATAGGGAGGATGCTGATCCAGATAATCTCGTGCTGGGGCTTTTCAAAGAAAGTGGGGGAGGCGTTAGTAGAAGCGTTCACTCAGTCGATTCGACCTTTTGTCACCACGTAGACCATCCCTCCGTGCTGGGGCCATTTGAGAATAGTTCCCATATTCACGAAAGATATTAGGGACTCTTGCAAAAACCATAGGGGAATTCGCCAGACCCCAGTAATTACTAGGGTTCTGGTGTCTGTTATACTTCTTCAACTCTGCAGCTCGAGAGGTAAATATTGGGGAAGAACAAGCAGGTCTTCACCCTGGGCAAGGATGAAACGATTAACTTTTTACTCTCCACTAAATTCTGGGGCAGCTTGTGTATCGCCGGCCAACAGTTGCCGTATTTCTCGATTATAAAGATGCGTTCCATTCGGTGGATCGATCTACACTTTTAGAGTCGCTTAAACGCAAGGGTGTACCTACCAAGTATGTGAACATACTGTCGGCGCTTTATTCCTGTACTTCAGTTCAGGTTAGGGTTTACGGTGAACTCTCTGACTGGTTCAGCACCATGAGCGACGTGTGTCAAGGCTGTCCTCCCTTACCATTTTTGTTTAATTATATGATAGACGATTGTCTCCTGCAGTCACAAGATGCCGGCGTGGACCTCCTACCTGATGGAAGGCTGATTTATCTTGATTATACAGATGACAAAATGTTGCTGTTCGACTATTTTCAGGCGGCACAAACAACGCCGGACGCTATTTCGCGTTCTGCTAAATACTTCGGAATGCTTTTTTCTGTCTGAAAATGCAAAGTGCTTCTGCAAGATTGCTTTGATTACATAGATTTGATGTTGGATAATGAAGTCATGGAGGTTGTTGATCAGTCTGTGTATTTTAGAAGCTGCCTCAACGACAGATGAAATGTTGGAAATGAAAAAGGAGCGCGCATCTCTAATGCCAGGGCGATGTTCGTCAATCTAGGATACTTCTGGCAACAGAGATTAATAGCTGTGATGCCTAAGAGTCGTGCGTTTAAACTGACGGCGATGGCTGTATTACCTTGCGACAGTGAAACTTGGCCAGTCAAAGTGGGCGTGAACCGCCCTCAGGTATTTGACCATCGATGTCTACATTCGATCGTACCTATCGGGTGGCACCAGCGAGTGAGCAACGAGAAAAATAGAAGGCGGGTATTTGGTAGTGATTGCCAAACTAATTCTTTTGTTCACTTCTTACATTTGCACAAACGTAGATGGTTAGACCATGTATTACGGATGCCAACTAGTCGTCTGCCACATCGAGCATTTTTTGCCGACACTGCGGCAGACTGGCGTTAGGTGCGAGATGAATAGAGGAGAAATGATCTCGTTCACGAAGGTCGGGTTCGTCTTAAAGACTGGGGACGTCACGACTCACAGAGTCGGTGGCTAGAGGCATCAGGTGTGATGCCGACCACTCAGGCTCAGTGACGTGAATTGTGTCGTCGTTTGCCTGAGTTGTTTGTGAATTAAGTGCATTTCATGACGAGGGGCAGTGAAAGCTGTTTGAATATAGACGTAACTGTCTTTAGTAGTTAGGTCATTTGTCCTCTTCTTTTTCCTTCTCTCTTCCTGTTCAGGGTTTTGATTTTTCCTTCATGGTTGTGTTGCACCTAAGCATCAGTGAGTTTCACCGATGTATTGTTGTTTATGATGATAGTGCTGATGTCGATGATGGCCTACGAATCACCTTAGTGATCATTGGCTCTAACGCGTACGTTAGGCATGCTGAGTGCCTTGAACGGCTGAACCTCATTTGAATAGCGTATGAATCAATTTAATCACCGGCATTCGGTAGCCAGAGTTAAGCCTCGCAACAGCTTTGTCGGTTGACTGTCTGGCTAGACAGATCCTACACCAGATCTGCCTTCGTCAGTGAATCTTCCAACTGCTGCACTGCTTTTGTCGTACCTACAGGCAGAGTACATTGTGCATCCAGGATAGATGAAATCTATCCGAAAGGCGTATGAACCGAATCACTATTGTTCACTGGTCTCCAGTGGACTACGAATTATGTGTTTCGCTCCACTGCCTCGTGAGTTACGTTTCTTTTGAAACAGAGGTTCTGTCCACACAACGATGAACTCGAACTGAGTATTGATTTTGTCTTATATCCCAGCCGTGAAGATCTTGGCCAAGCTATCGGCAGCCGACTTTGCTCCTGTGTCATACTCTTCCGCACGAGGTCGATCAATCCAAGTTTCCCTTGTTTTCTTACCTGGTAATCTCGCAATCGTTTCCAAGCAAACCAGAGGCTTGCCCAATTTTCGGCGCATGACAGAAATCATAGCCATAATGCTAGTGTCAAACACCAGGGTAATCTCTGGCTGACGGACACGATTCCATACTCGCCCCTCGAATACCATATGAGCTTTTCACTTTCAAAGTTCAAACAGTTTGCAAATAGGTCATCAGACAGCTCTTGCGCGTACTTTGGATACCGTCGCCCCCATTTGTTTTGCTGAAACACAGCTGGATTGTAGCCCAGTGCTGCGTCTGCGATTTCCGTCAGCCACTTCACAGTGCGAGTAAAATATATGCATGTCTGGGATGCTGTAGCTTAAGCCGCTGGCCAGGCCGATGTTAGATTTATTCTAATCACATGCGCAGATAAGGCGGTGCCTGAGTGGATACCCGTTAACCGTCTGTGCTGTCAGACTGGAAGGTATGGTTGGAGCATCAAGAGATGCCCATCACAAACGCTGTATTCGTTGTGATATTTGTTCCTACAGAATGTAATCCAGACCCATTCGAAGATCATTTTTATCACAGGTTCACTAGTCTTTTGCACACTACGCGGCACATGGACAGTGTATTACTGATGAGGGTTTGAACGCCCAAGTGATCAAGCTAAGTGCTGACGACTGTGGCTTAGGTGACTTGTCGAACGGACAGCAGTGGACGTTTATTGTGACTCTGTGTTGATAACGGCCTGTTTCCGGCAGGTACTAACTTTCGGCATCCTAGACTTCATCTGGCGACTTCCACTGCCAAGTCAATCGTGAACACATTGGCCACATAGCCGCGAGATATCGATGGCGTGACTGTTCCCAAGACTGCAGATCAATCTGGAACATCTGTATGTGTTCCATTCGTGGACTGGTATGTTTCAAGTTCGCTCTGCGGTTTGGCGAGAAGCCACTTTGTCCTCAACCACAAATTGTATTTAAACTGGCAGGGAGCGCGCCTGCTTCTTGTTTAGGACGTCACTCACCGGGCAAACTTGAGGCTCACTGAACACACACGATATATAATGCATAAATGTTATATTGTCTGTGATACTACTGCTCGTTCAGTTGGTTACGGTGTACGGGAGAAAACGGACAGCTGATATAGAACAAAGCCAACAGCTGACTGAGATGCGTCGGTCTTTAAACTGAGCGTCGAGTGTTCGTCTACTTTCAAATAAGATAGTGCAGTCGTTTTGGATAGGGCTACTTTAGCAGCAAGAAACGAAGTGTTACCCCCGGGAGATGAAACGGATATTGACTTGTAAGGTATCTGTGGGAGGTTTTAACAGCTCTGAACACCGTTGGACAAAACGGCACTGGTAATTAACAATACCTTAGAAGACATACGTCGCGAGGTGTTAACATTTCGTTTACTCTCTTCATTCACGTACGCGGATTTAATGTTAGTCCCGAATCAGATCTTTCCGTTCAACCCAGCTGGGAAATCGTGAATTTGAGGAATATGATACTGACCTGGGACGGTAGTGTTGTCCAGGGTGCAATATTCACCACAGGGATGCCAGTCATCCACTGATTTCTTGGGTATTAAGTGCAGGAATTAGGCCCGCGTTATATTTGGTGGCTAAGTAACACCAAGCTGTAGAAGGTACTCATACTCTGCCTTGGCTATTCTGAGATTGTGCTTTGGTGTTCGTCGAAGTGGAGTAAATGGAGGCTATCCTTTGGTGACGATATGGTGAAAAGCTGTTGGAACTGGTCCAACAGATTAATACCCAGTCTGTTGTCACTATCGAAAACCAATCGACAATGAAAAGTAAGGATTCAGCGCGTTGACCCTTGTGTATTAGTATCGACCCTGGAAAATAGAGTACAGAGAAAAGCACGTCAAGCTAGCGGGGCACGGAGCGAGTTGTGTTGTAGCCCCGGGACGGATGTTACAAATGGAATAACTTGACTAAAACAAAAGTAGGCAAAAAGCCAAAATCATAAAAAATGTACAAGTTAATGCGACTATCAAAAATATCATTTATTATAGTCGCTACAAAGCGTAATCTTTAAGCAGTGATGTCACATTTGACGATTAGACTATGGAATTTGTCGAAGGAAGACTGTAAAGCGTTTATGCGATAAGGCCGAACACAGTCCGATTGAATTTTTGATGTGGCCCTGCCGTATACACACAAGGGGGTCGTGCGTTCGGTCGATTTCCGACAACCAATTTCGACAGTGAGTCTCGAAAATGATAAAACATCAATTTCCATGATGGCTAATTGAGGCTTGAGATTGGGATCAGAATTAAGTAGCTTTTCGCCGTAAGTTCCAACGGTTAGAAACCAGTAGTATGTACGACACTGGTTGGAAGTTGCGTTTCTCACATTTTCATATGATTACGTTAACCGTTGTACGTTGGAGAAAGTTTTACCTTGAACGACGAAAAATTTCTTGCGAATCCAGTTCCTCTTGTGTTAAAATGAATGGTACCATTGTTAGATCACGTTAACAAGGACCATGTGGAAGCAGAAGGCAACGCTCACAATGGCAGAATGTTGTATTGATTCAATTGATAGATAATCCATAGGCACAGCAAACATAGCAGGTATGTAAATATTATGTAATAAAAGGCAAAAAATTTGAAATACTCTACTCTCTATCCCTGCGGTGCTCCTGTCAATCATCCACTTTGGACGACGCTAGAGAGGCTGTAAAACATCAAAAATCCCGAGTCATCTTAAACTGGCATTATTTATGAACGAAAACGTGACACGCAAAAATCATATCTACTCGTATGGTGGAATAGGTATAGTGTAACCATAGCTGATACACATTATGTAAAACAAAATCGTCCACACTTTTACTTGTCTATCACTGAGTGCTTTCTATTACTCTATCATGTGCTTACATGCTGATGGTGAATATTTAAAAATCGTAACGCTGAATTTGGTTTGGTGATGACGGCATGGACTGCCAGTCATTGACCATGTTGTAGTTTGAGATAACGTAGCATATTTGAAATAGACAGGCGTGCCCAGTTCATGTCATCAGGCCGGTTCCATTAATGATGTTGATGACAGTGACACAATAATGGCGGGTTATAATGATATCAATGATTATTAGCCTACTTCGATGAGAAATGCGTTTGGAAAGTCTTCGCAACCTCATTTTGGGAATTCAAGTATCTCCACTACTATTTCGGCATAAAGCGACTGTTGGCTCTGTGTGATAAGCTGGGGACTGCAAACACAATTTAAAATCAAGAAACACTTTATAAAATTGCCAGAAATATTGGACATCAGCATGACGCAAGTGCACTATGTTTCTTTATCGCCATTATACTCCAGTTTGCAAGGAATGGCAATGCTTACTTAGGTAGGTTAACATCGTCATCTTTCGGACGCTGTTCTAGTATACGTAGCAAGTGATAACCAGCTCAAAGATAAGACTGCTGCCTGATCCGACCCATAACACTGGGGTTACAGCAGAAGTGCTTTTGGAAGCTATCCAATATGGGGTGTACGTTTTCGCTGAATTTTCTCTTAGGAATCGTGCCCGAGGTAAGAGTGATAGAAAAATCACCAACTCATTCCTACGACTGTGGAGAGTGCAGGCAGTGTTAGCCAAAAGTCAGTGTTGGGTCAATCGGAAGTTTGAAGATTGCACATATTAGTGCCAACAAACAATTGATCGATATTTTCTTCTCAATGTGGAGGGAGCATATTCGAGAGTTTAACGTCATGCATTTGGATTATTATCGGTGACAATAGACCAATGGTTTTTTCTGATGTGTAGCATTCGCTTATGTCTTAGTAAAGCTGTATCAGTTTTGATTTTTGTTTCCGATTAACTGACGTAATCACTTTATAGAATGTGTCATTATCAGCCGTCAACGCTAAACCCATTTGATTTACTCGAACAGATATCAGCCAACTTATAGTGACCTGGAGATTACCCCAGTCCGCCTGCTATACGATATGTAAAATTCGTCCCAGAATCTTAGTTCACATTGTACACAAAGTCGAATGGATCTTTGTTTGCCATCTGCTTGCTGCATGCCATCGTATCTGTTTGTTTGCATGCTTCTCGACTTATGCACGCCACACAACACCTTCGGTTTGTTTTCGCGCTCGACGGTCGGATCCTTTACCTACATGGCTGCTTTTGCGTATCGGTGTCGTTTAGCATTGGTTGGGACTTGCTGTAATTGTCGGTCTTCCTCGCGTTCAGTATTTCTCTGCGTCTACCTGAAAGAGTTAATTTAGTACACGTTTGGGCTAAAAACTCGTGTTCACCGTGAACCACCACTTAGATGCCCTTCTGTGGTTGAGATTTACAAGTCTTATCAATGAAAACTGTGCCGAAACCAACACCTGTTGGCTTTTTACACGCGAAATACGACTTACCTGTTAACTATTTCATGTGCTCGGAAGTTGCCAAGCTAGAGAGAGCATTCTACCAGTCATCAGTAAGTATTTGAATTTGCATTTGTTGCATAATGGCTTCCAACAAACCTTGATATCCAATCACATTTATTGTCTGGCAGTACTTTCATAATTCGTTTAAGATGAAGTAGCCAACTGACTTCTTTTGAAGCACTATTTTCCGGATGTAATTTCGGTGTTGCAGTTTGTCACGGACCAACTTGTACTTGAACAACGTAGACTGATAAATAATCTCAACGGTACTATACGCAACACTGTCGTCGGCAATAGATTCCAAAATGAGTTTTATGCGAGGTTTTCGTCTGGGTATCACTCATATCGGTATAAACCAGCGGTATAATTGTTAGGAGACGAATTCATCAAAACAGTCTAACCAGGTCATCGGTAACGGCCGACGAAATCATTCATCACAACAATCAAATCAGGCCATCGTTGACGGCTGAAGAAATCATTCATCATAGCAATCGAATTAGGCCATCGATGACAGCTGACGAAATCAGTCATCAACAAAGCACTGGTGTGCACATCGGACCAACCAGGAGGAGGCGTGAAAGTGAGCGTAGGTGTCGCACTAGCCCGGTGGGCCAATCAGAGCGCAACGGCTATGAAATTGGCCCTGATCGTCCACTTGGTCGCATAATGGCTTAAACAAGCGGATAATGGTTCAACGAGTAAATGGCCATGTTTGTCAACTATTTCATGTCATATATTTATAGGCATTTCATTCATTTGTCGAACTTGAAGTCGGCAGTACAGCGTGTTTTCCCACAGTCCTGTTTTTTCTGACTCCGCGCAAGTAGACTGGGCGAAGCCGCATATGAGGAATCCAGGTATAGCAGCCAAGTCGTAATAGAACGTTTGGCAGAGGTGCGTTACTCTGTCTGATTCTCATTATCAAAATACGAACGAAAGTGCAGCGCTTTGACCCCATGGGGTCAAATATATATGCATATATTGCTATCGATCCTGGGAGAAAAGAATCTCCAAAGTAAATTATGTCAAGCTCACGGGACATGGAGTGACTCATAATTTAACTCTGAAAAAAAAAGCGAATTAATACGTCGATCAAGTTGAACGCATCAAAATTGAAATGAGCTGCGACTATAAAAATACTTACTAAAGTCGTAGTACTGAATTGGTTCGTTATTGATAAAGCCAGAATTTGTATGGCAAACTGTGATGATTGTCTCATAACTGTTGTTCTTTTACGTTGTTGACAATAAGTTGTAGAATTGCGCTCGAGGAGTAAATACTTGATTTGCTCAGTTCGGGCGTTATTACTACGGCGTTGAAACCAGCTCTGGAGTTGAGCGAGGTCAATTACTTCGTTTCTGTATTTCTGGGATCATCATACAAACATGCTCACCAAATAGGCATGACGTAAGTTTTGAGATGACTATGGATATGGTTTCCATAATTTGCTTCAGCTACAGATCATTGCCGTAGTTGTTCCGCTGATACCACGAATTTTGCTGGACTGTTTTGCAAAATAGGCTATCTTACGATGAATAGCGTTGCAATTGTCACTGGTTAGTAAACTTAAAAGCTCACTCACGCAGCCTTTACAGAACTTCAGAGAGGCATCAGAACATGTTTACATTTCGTTCACTATCATCAGTCATCAGTGCAAAACATGCACTTTATATACATCATGAAGTCAGACAAACGATGAGTGGAGACGGATAAAATCTCACCTTGTACTATGTAACAAGGACCGCGACATTTTGCCGGATTGCCTCAGCCACATCAATATACAAAATGCCGGCTGATAAGATACTTCGCTGAAGACGAGTCAGTAATTTGGGATTTTTATTGTACGACAGTCTTGAATGAGCTGCCTGCGCCGACCTGGTGATCATTTTTCATTGAGTGTCTATCAATTGATGTGGAATTCTGTGCGACTGGAACCCCAAATTAAGACTGTCAAATCATCATTTATTTCAACCTTTTCGGAATATTATAAGTCGCTCGCTGAGATAGTTGTTGATTCGTTGAGTCTATGTAGTCACCACTGCAACTGTAATCGAGCTGATACCCAACGCGGTGAACAGATGTTTTAGGAGTCAGGTTCATACACGTGGGATTGATTATTTAGTGGTTTGAACCAACCGCGACTTTGCATACTCAGGAGCTAGAGCAGACTTTGATTTTGTACTTCACTTGGATCACTGGATGATCCCCTTTGAGTTGCAAAATTCCAAATATCCCGTTTTGTACCTCTTGAACCGATTCATTTCTCTTGTTCATCTATTTTGCTAGGCTCATTAATTTCCCCAGGATATTCGTTTGGTTGTAAAGCTTTTTTTATATCTCTTGTTAATGGTGTAATTTATCATGGGTGCAAATATGTTCAACGTTACAAGGCAAATCTCTGACCAAGCCACGTTTGCGTGTGATCAGAGCAATCACAGAGGGAAGAATATATTCACTGCCCCTTATTGCTTTGCGGTGGGTTGAAGGCTGCGACATGCCTGGTTATGTGTACTTGTGAAAACGTTGAGCCGTTTTCCGACTGAGTTTTTCAGAATAAATGAATGCTTAGGAGAATATTAGTAATGATTGGGGGAAAAAAGTAAAAAATCCGCGGTGTCAGTAAAGATCAAAATATCCCCAGATTATCGTTCATGCAATGGAGTTTCGAGAATGTTGTCTGAGACTTGCTGTTTTTGTTGGACCTAGGGGACAGCCCATTATCACACTGCCTGTCTGTCTCCAAATCTTTCAAAATTAACTCGAATAATTTTCGTGTATTATAAAATAAAACATTCAAAGTATTCTCAAACGAGGATCTAAACGCTAATTCCGATTGGATGTAGAATAAAATTCGACCGTCTAACTGAGCAGAACATTTGTTAAATTAAGATCAGCCTCGATGCAATACGTTACTTGTGCATTCATCGTAACTTATTTTGAAGTCTCTTCGAATTCAAAGGAGTGGACGTGAAGAGACTATTTAGTGCATTCGGTCTAAAATTCCCACTCAGCATTAAGTTACTAGTAAGCAAACCATTCATCCTCAAGATCGTTGTGCAAATTAAGTATCCACCACACTCAGGACGTTTCCTGGCCGACTGACTACAGTTGCTTGTAATGAGTTTCACAGATATTTTCCAGTTGAACATCATCCGCTTTTGATCGCAGCTTTCAAATTCATACAGGTTTTCCAGCCAGCCCCTTTTAAGTTTCTTCCTTGTTGTAATCCGTCTATAGTGCATATCCCTACCGCAGCTTGTAATGACCAGTAATTGTGTGGCTTCTCTAAAGATTCTGGCTGCAACCGTGTTTTCTCGCTTGTTTGTTCTGCATGCATGATTCTGTGTACGTCTGCTATAGAAGGCCTCATATGAACCCAGTGCCAATTTCTTTAGTCATGCAACTAACAGCATGCAGCGAATGCTTGCCCTTGTCCTAACGACTCATTTACTATTCTGTTCTATCACGCATGATGGTCAGGCTTGTCTACTGTTTTTGTTTTGACTGGTTATGCTGATTATGACTTCTATCCTTCTAGATTGAGGCACGTCAGATACGCCAAAGAGGAACAGTCAGACAAATCTGAGTTCATAGGTTTGCATGTCGAGCTGCTGACTGCGTAAGGGCGCTTAGGCTGTGAGGCATGAATCTTGCTGTATACAGAAGAACCATATTAGTAGCCATAGTGCTGCTGTCTTCTGTGTACGGAGGGAGAGATTTGGGGAGGATGTCCTCAAATGAAGGACACTCCGATCACTCAACGTATGATCGTGGCAGCTAGCGTATTATATCGTACGGTCGAGAAACTCTCACAAATTCTCTGAAGTTTGAATTGGTTTACAGTATACTTACTATGAGCAGCCGTATTCGTCAACGTTCTATTCAATGTGCCCCAGGGCTGGATAAGTCACCCACTATCAATCGAGTCAGACTTTCTAGTCATTAGCTGCGGGTGACGTCCCCCAATAAAACCCTTCATCCTGTTACCACGCAGATCAGGCTTTCGAGTTAGAGGCTCCGGGTGTGACTCTTCATGAAAACCCTATTTTCTTCTGTCTCACAGACCAGATTGTTGAGTCAGAGGCTCAAGCTTAGGTCCCACATGTCAATCTGAGACGTGTGTGTAGACACAAGCCGTTGTCCGTCGGGACGCTGAATGTACGTACGCTACTGGGTCGATGTAGCACCGGACGACCGGGACGCCGCACCGTACTGATTGCCATGGAATTTAGCCGCTACGGCCTTGAGTGAGACAAATTTTGCAGACCAAGGCTTTGGTTCAGTCAACGAGGACGGTGGTTGTCTGCTTCTTCTTTGCGCTACTCACGAGTTGATTATCACAAACATCGATTCCAATAGGATGCGAGCGGTATCAACGTAAGCTCGTTCACAAGGTGACCATCTGATCGACTGTGTGACCCTGCGACATTTGCGAAGTGTTTACCACACGAGCGATGTGCGGGATGGATTGTCACACAGATCATAAACTGCTCAGGACTAAATTGTTCGTTCATATCTGCAAGCTCCTCTATTGTTGGTCATACGGACAACAGTAAAAACTGGATGTTAAACGACTGCAGGACGCAAAGACGAAGACTACTTCTCAACGTGCAGTTGTCGTTTATTGGAAAGATGCTGCCGTCTCCTCAAGAGTATGTAGCAACACCCAACGAACAGATCAAGGCAGCAGCCACTGAGACGATTGACATCTAGCACAAGAAACGAACGGATTAACCAAACACTTGCACATGATCGTGCAGTAACTGCCCAGCCCTATTCGTACCTTAAGTCTTCAAGTTATGACCTCAGGTAACCCATAGACCCGTCCATCCTATTCGAAGCCTTTCTACACAGTGCATATCGAACACACGAACGTGCGCCATTTGATGGCTGCCTCATTTTAGACTCGTACAATGTCGATCTGTTTCCAATCGCCTGAAAATGGCTCTCCGAGGGAGTGGAAACGTTTGGAAATCTATAACTTTGAGTCAAACACCACCCACAAATGATCGCAGTTGTCGCATTCCCATGGAAATCCTATAGGAATACGACAGCTGCGGGTGATGTTCAACATGAAATTAATCCAATTCCTGACTGCTCATAAGAAATCTATAACCCATTCGAGTTCAACTCGTTGTGGCTTAACTAAGGAAGTACTTAATAATGAGCATTGACACAACGCACAATATATTCTCTCGCTTCCATTATGTTTACTGTTCAGAGGTACTGATATCGTTCTTCAATTGTACATGGAATGGGTTAGTATGGTTTTGTCCCTTCTAACAAGAATTAGTTCGGCATTTGTGTTGATATGGAAGAGACGCAACTGTGAAGACTCCGCGCTTTGGATAGATTTGCACAAACGACGGAAGCGTTATACTACCGAAACTACGAAGCCATTGTGGGAGCTCAGAATTTTTACTTTTGGACCCAGTCACTTACCTAGCATAAATTGTGTGAGAAACCCTACCGGATCAGTCGATCCACTTGGCCACTAGAGGGTATTCCGTTCGAGACAGCGGAACAAGTGAGTAACTTAGTCCACATGTTAAATCTCCGAGCTCCCAGCGTGGCTTTGTAGCCTAGCTCGTATATTGTTTGCCAATTTCGAGCATATCATTTCTGTTGCCGGTTTGAATCCGGTCGAAGTCCTCATATTTGGTTCTTGCAACTTTATGTATTTTGTTTACGAAACATCACCGGGATCGGCGTCATTCTTGTTCGGACTCGTCAAGTATGCCCAGTGTGAACGAGGCATGGACTAGTCACCTTTGTGTTGCGAGCCCAACTCTTGTTTATCTGGTCATTACCATACTTGATTAGCAGCCTGATATGCATTAGACTGTTAAAGTGCCTGCAAGCAACCAGTCACTTGACCTAATGTTCCCATGGCAAACGTTGTTTACTGATCCAGTTAATTCTGTGGTATAATACATTTAAAAATCCATCAACTAGAACAGAAATTCTGAAGTTGTTTCAAATCAGTCACCACTTTATATTATGAATCGGGTTTCGTAACCGCTTTTCCATCGATTTTGCGAACATGTTTTGCAATGGACTGATTAAAATAACTGAAGTATAACGTGCTTACACTTATAGTGGACACCCATCGCAAACACTGATAACTTGACTGACTGGGTGCTTTGGACTAGGGAGATTTTAAACGCCGAACATAAAGTTCGAGTTCTCTTATTTGTGTGAAAACATCAATAACATGGTGTGACCATGTCATTTGCATACACTAATTAGTCCCCAGAAATGTTGCAGAAGGCTTCAGCCGTACACATTTGTTTACCTCTCATATTATTCCTGCTAGTAGTGACTTGATATAAACTCGGTCGTCATACCTATCTGTATACAGCTGATGAATGCAATTTATTAAGGAGTAATTCATCATTATGATCTCTAGAATCGTTTCTAACTAGTGTTTAGATTGCTCAGAAGTTTTACTCACTATTCTTTCGGCGTGCTTTTGGGTGCAGCTAGACTGGCGTGAGCTCTCATGCATTTTCACCTTCTACTACTGTTGATCTCATATTTCTAAACATTGTTAAGAATGTATGGTTCCTTTCCAAACTCTACGGCGTTCTTTCATTTGGATGCCTGCTGGGGCTACCTATTCAATGCTATTTGCGAAAAGCATTCGAAATCGTTAGTGGACGAATGTCAAACGCATTCCCAAGGAAGTTAACTACCAAAGGGGTTAATTGCGGTTGTAAGACTGCTCCTCTCGCCAAATTTATAATGTCCGGTGTAACGAAACTATAACATACTCCAGCTAGCTGCAGCTCGTGAAATTTTCAGAATCCTGGCAATTCCATCTCTTTGATTGCCGCTTCGGAAATATATGGTTATTTTACCGTATCAGGTTGTTAGCCAATCCGATGTGCACCTGCAGCCGCTGATTCCAAGGTAACTCTGGAGCTAGTTGTAGCAACGGCCGCGTGGGATTTACTATTAGCCAATGTGTACGTCAAGGGATATTTTTTACCAACTCCACGTCGAACAGTCCTGCTGTGATGCACAGAGACGTCATCCAAATTGGCATAGTGTTTATAGGTAGAAGATCCTTCGTGGACACCTTATTCTTAGTCCAACGACTTCTGGAGAAGAAACAGATCAGCAAGGTAAGTAATTGATGCATGTGTTGTGCAACATTCAGAGGGCTATTTTCCAGCAGAAGTTCACGCCGAGTGTAGGAAGGTACGCATTTGCAGGAAAACCATTTTGACAAAAATGACTGTTTGTAAAAAGTCAAGCTTGAGTTGCGGTTTCGCCCCAGTAAGGTGGTGTTTTGCAACCAGTGTGCAAAGTTGATTTGCCAGTGTATTGTTCGTAATGGTTGCTAGCACCAAGTGCTAATTTAATGCCGTACTGGTTATGCATTGTACAACAGTACTGCACGTCGACTGCAAACATTCATCTGCACGCGATGACCGTCTCGCTCAGTATCGAGTTGATCGGCATTAATTGTGATGTTTATTACAGTTCCCGACATTTGCCCATGATTTTCCACTGTTTAAATTGCACACGAACCGGAAAGTAATCTTTAGCATATGTACCCAGTTTTTATACTGCCCAGTGAAATTATAAATGGTCTCTAACTTCACTGTGCTTACACGTTTCAAAAACATAGCATGTATGTGACTTCATCTACTTATCTGTTGTCAGTCTACTGCAAAACAGGATAACGACACAATCGGTACTGTGACGAGAGTTGCCCATCAGGCTCAACGGTAAAGATTACTAGCGAACAGGTTGGTTTTGGTTGGAGGGCGTTCGGATGAGCTCGCCTGACAGACCGGTTGGCTCAGAATGAAATCAGAAACTGGCTGCATCACTATGATTGAACGACGGGTTGAACTACTTGGTGGGTTGTGCAGGTGATTTAAAAATCTTCAGAAGGGGCGGGTTTTTTCACACTCATAGCCTGAGTAGCGAATTTTCGACTTTGGTATGCTGAACAACACAGTTTCATTGTTCGGATCCAAAATTCCGACGACTTTTCCTACTTATCGACTTATCCTACAAATCGGCCGAAAATTCAAATACAATCCGTTATATGGTCCAAATACAATACATAAACTCTTCTAGAATGATTAACGTGTTTGTTTAGCGCAGTTGACCATCAACTGTATATAGAAACATCTTAAAGAATTAAATCGGACGTCCACTGAATGCAGTTGTTAAATAAGTGTCGGTTTGTATTATAACGTACATTCGGATTTGTCAAGCAATAGTGAACACAGTGAAAATAATTTTCAACTCTGTATTAGGAATAGCTAACAAGTGGTTGAACTCAAATCTGATTTCTCGTAAATACACAACTAATCATGATTTTTGCACTCACATTCAAACGGAAAATTCTACTTGAGTTTTACTTTTGTTAGGGCTTGCCACTAGTCCATATACCTATCACAAGCGAAAGTTAATCTGCTGTTTACGTTCACATGAAATAACCGCATCATTATATGCGAACGTTTAGCTACATTCCTTTATGAGTAACGTTCAAGTTGTCGGATTGCTTGGAGAGGCGACACGGCAACTACCCAGTTTATTACAATCGGTGACCACAATATTATGATTTATAATCAACCTGATAATCATTAAACGTTACAAGCGGTAATTTGGTCACTGGTAAGTGACTGCAGAGTTTGACTGATGTCTTTCCAACATTACTCGCAATTACTTGAGGCTTTCGTGCTCGTACAGACTGTTACCCCAAGTCACTTTTAAAAACGCTCTAGTTTAAACTTTGTTCCTGTTAAAACTCATCACGAGTATGTAATCACGCTATGACTGGAGTCGAACTTTCGCTCGCGTCCACGTGGCAACCGTGTTGATCACTGAGACAATGACGTCACACTAGCACAGTCTATTTACCGCATGAAGACAATCAATCACATTCACTCAAGAGCAAAGTTCAGATTATCTAATCGTCTCAAAATGAGGCAGTAGCTACCACAATAACTATAATAGACGACCTTACCATTGAGAACTTCCACTCAAGCTGCTACGACAGGAAGCATAAGGCTTGTTGAACCGTATTTCGGTTACCGGTGAGTAGTTAGGACTATTCGTTGATACAAGTTGAACACCACTCACACTTGGCTGCAGATTCCGTATTCAGATAAACCTCTCAGCCATTTTCGAAAAGCAACATTGCGCTAGCGTTTCACTCTTGATAGAGCTCGTTAGTTGTGTACATGCCTACTACGACCAAGATTTCTGCTTCGTTTCGTGATCTCATAAAGTAACCACTGCGTCGTAGATGTTACACTAGGCGCGACTGAACTGTCATAATACTCAACCACACTTGCTTGTTAGTAATGTACTACACTATATCTTAGTGGTCACATAAAATTGTCCACTCAGACGCAAAAACAGGTTGTAAATATAGCCTATATTTAATGCTATATCAATCTAAGCTTCAAGCTGCCTTCGAAAACGTTATACCAATATACAGACCAAACTCCACAAAACAGTAGTGACTTCGGAAGCACTAAGACCACTGAAGTGGTTTAGAGTTTTTTTGATAGTCTGAAAACTTAATAATAATCCACAAGTGAAAGTGGTTCAGCATTTGTGTGTGACAGCCCGGTTGTGTCTAATGTGAAGTCAGTAAAACAGTGGTCGCCCAGTTGCCCTATGAGAACGTGGGTCACGGTTCAAACCCCAGTCATCGCCTGGGTGTGTGATACTGACAGATCTTGACAAGAGCGAAATTCGAGCTCAGTGAGTCTTTCCGTAGGATGCTGACTAAGCAGTCTATCAGCATACGGAAACTTCAATCAAATGTTGGTGACGACAAGTATTCTGAAGGACTCAGTAATTTAGAAGAGACCCAATTGCGAAAATACCTGGACTTCTGCTGGATTCGAACCAGCCACAGAAACGACATGTCCAAACGCGGTGAATGCTCTACCAGCTGAGCTACGATGCCACTCCAGAAGCTCGGACGTTCCGCATTTAGACTTAGTTATTCACCCAACCAACTGTGCCATATGGAATCTACCAAATCATTCAGCCGATTGATTGCCAATGCAGGATTCCTCGATCAGTTCATGCTGAAATCCATCAACGCAACCGATGAGCGTTGACATTGTGTAGCGAAAAGGCGTCCAATAAAGCACAATTTTTATTGTCCAACTCGCTAGTTACCATGCCACACGAGCGCTCGCGATTTTGAATCACAATTCCAGTCCACAACACCCCC
>JTDE01014813.1:0-17497 GCA_014338405.1 Paragonimus skrjabini miyazakii | reverse complement strand
TACTTGACGATCTGCGTTTCTAATTTAGAATTTCCGTCGTTTGTTCATAACAAGGAAACTTCAAGGCGATGTGGTGCCAAATGGAAGAACGTTATGGTTCAGATAGTTTGCTTGTTTCCAATAGCTGGTAATCTGCCTTGTACATAATCTGAAAATCCAACGAACCTCAAGCTATCTTGCCTGCTTTGGGAATGATGAGTAAGTTCACTGAAACCTCCTTTATTCAATGTGGTTCTTTAAAACAACCCCTAAATGTTTCAATAGCATCTGGTGAATTGTTTTCAGCTTAATTCGAAAATATAGGGCTTTAACACGCTACCCGGAAATGCTGTGTAGACCTAACCACAAGGCTTGGATATTCTAGGCTTCATTCATTGTTCTATTCAGACGAATTCGCACAACTCAGCTATAGGTTCTCGATAGCTAACTTTCACACTGTGTTTACTTCCTATAAAAGAAGTTCTGTGTTAAGTTTCAAACTTGTTAAAGCGCCAAATTTTACTTGATAGAGATTTACAAAAAATATACCCTTACTGCTCGTCATAAGGTTGTCTATCCTTTACAAGTATGTAACAGTAAATATTCTTCATGATTTTAGATATGGATTATCGGCCGGGTAGTGGAGACGTTATGTATACCGCAAAATACCGACATGTTCATAATTTATTACTCTGCGCATTCTCTTATTTAGACAAGACTTTTGGTTTTCCCTGATCTACGTTTTTATTTCACCGCACCTGTTGTAAACTTCTTTGTAGTCTTTTATTGGTATCCGAAATATCGTTGAACGTTTCCTTATTCAAGTGCATTAGTTTCATATATGGAGGAACAGTCAACAATATCACATTTCACAAATGCACAAATACCGCACAGTAGTATGTGGAAGTATCATTATTACCACCATTAGTATATAAAAAAAACCTTTACTTATTATTTACATCCAAGCATACATCTATCTATTTTTGAGTTTATGCTTATGATAGGGGTTGGTTTCCTTAATGCAAACATCAATAAAACTTCGACTAAGCCACAAATAACTGGAGGTCGATAATTTAGGTTTATGCCTTGTTTGTCAAATTTGCATAATCCAATTATTTTAATTGGAATATATTACATATGCTTAGAAGCAACTCGCCTTAATGGCGGGAATGTAGATAATCAATTCAGTGGCAAACTGTTGGTTTCGTCTGTTTCATTCTCTTGTTCACAAAATTTTGAACAACTTTTTGGAAGTATGAAACCTCCTTCCTTCCATGGAGGATCAACTCACGATTTATAGTTTTGGTGTGCACCACTAAGTTCTGCTTATTGAATAAAAATCGATTTATTGATTTACTGCTTTTATCTTCTCCCCGACCGCCAGGCGCATAATTCCACCGGTAT
Organism: Paragonimus skrjabini miyazakii; assembly: GCA_014338405.1. Lineage (NCBI taxonomy): Eukaryota > Metazoa > Platyhelminthes > Trematoda > Plagiorchiida > Troglotrematidae > Paragonimus > Paragonimus skrjabini miyazakii. Next base: position 16,114 of record JTDE01014813.1, on the reverse strand, counting down.
GATGCTGAAGTGTCTCCTCTTTTGGCTTCCGCTTTCCAGATTCCTGGTGACGTCAGAATGACATGAACCGGAATTGTGCCTCACCTCACTGAATCCCTCGGAATCACTCAACCCCTATTAGACTGTCTGTCCACCACCTCCACAGTTTCCGATACAACTCACAGAGAGCCTCCCACACACAGTTTGGACTCCCGTCGTTTGCTAGTTGGTGGTTGCCGTCTCATTTGGCTATGTCGTGGTCGTTGCAACACACTTCCTGTGTCGCAGCACTTCGAATTAACCAGCTCGGTCTGTTGGCTCTGACTTCCTGTGTGACAACACACATAGAGCCGACATTCGCCAGGGACACGTTTGCAGGGTCGTTCTTATGGTTTTCAAACCGTCAATGTTGCAGTCAGAATAGTCTGATAATTTTACTTCCAAGCCCACTAGGGGTATTTGTTCAACGTGTTCACTATAGTTTGAGAAGGTTAACGGGACGTCAGTTTGAAAACGTTAGTTCGTGCGTTCCTAACGCGCACTTGTGAAGACAACGTTGGTTACTTTGTGAAAGTGATCATGTGTAGAAATAGGAGGCGAGCTATGATTGTATTATTTGCGAAACAGGCACCTGAGCTCTGATCTCTATAACTATCACCTTCATTGAGGTGAGTTGTACCGTCGTGAAGTTTGTCTATTAAGACCACAAGTACTTCCCCGACAGTTCCCTGTTAATTGAATTATCGTGTTCGATTGATGAAGAGTGAACTACCATCTTGGAGCTAAAGATGTATTCTCACCTCTTCTGTGTTCACAACTTTGTTCATATTACAAAATGGAAAGAGGAATTTCGAACGTTTTTCCAGAGGTAATATGAGACTGTACAGATGATTAAGGTTCATATTCCGTCTGCTGTTTTCCTGTTATCATAACTCCTATGTTTAAGTTTAGATAGTTTGTTCTATTAAGCTCGCGTGCCAAAAATGAGCACCCTAATCTACGTGTTTACGTTCGTGCTGTATTCTAAGTTGTATATAACTGCTCAAATTAAGATAAGAGTAGCCGAGACTTGAACTTGTAACTGTATGGTTGACAAATACTTAGCGTCGTGGCTATCGAGTTAATTTGAGTCCAAATGTGACCGAATATGCCGTAAGGAATTAAACCCTCTGTGGCATAAAAGTTGACCCATAACCTCGGAATCTTGGCTCAATTCGTTTTTTGTGAGAAGAGTATTTAGTCACTTCTGGAAATATTTTGGTAGTTTTTAGGTTGTTTTTCTCTCACACCATGTTTCTCAGGGAATTTAAATGGGCTTTGCACACTACTTCCACTGTGTGAATGAGTGAACATGAATATTTTGTTGATTTCGCTGTGTTCAGGTATACTATACCGGAGAGTGGTAAGTTCGCTGATATTATTCGCTACATGAGTGATACATTCCCACGACCCTTACATCTTGGAGTGCATTGCACACAGTTTTGACTGTTTATTCATATAGAACCAGTTTGAGTCAGCAAGTTTTCTTTCGCCACACGAATAATACAATATGTGGCACTCATCGGGTAGGTTGATTGACACACTGTGAGGATAGTACACATAGTATTGTCGTTTTGGTAAATGGGGTGGGAATGCTCGGAATTTTCTCTCTTAATCAGTCACTTATTCATACAGTTGAGAGAACAGTTTGTTTATTGCCTGCTGTCTGTGTGTGAAGGCGAGATGTAAAATCGGTAACTTCGCAGTGAACTTTGTACACCCTCTAAGATTTGGTGTGCACATAAAAAAGAAGAAAGGTTGAGCTATTTCTGATAACATTACTGCTGTAGATCGATTTCTGAAAAAAAAACAGAGCTATTGAGCAAACGATAAAGAGAGTTTTCTTCTACTGTTCTTAATGATTCATGAATATCGACTTCAGTAGTCCACTGGAAGTTTTCAAATTAGCTTCTTGTGCGTGATGCAAATTTGACTGTCATATTTTCCAATACTCTATCCGCCAGCTTCACACTGATGATTTTGCATCACTTCAAATAAGTCGGGGGTTTCCCTGACTGTTTCAGGATACCGGTAAGGGGACTGCGAACGAGAACTCATTCACAGATTTGTTGTCTGCCTCCGTTTCTAGATATTAACAACTGTAATTTGTACCAACAGAGATGGGACACAAATGACTCAATTGCGTCGGGTTGGGTGGTAGAAAGGATTTGGTGATGTCCCTCTGACCGACAGTTCTTCCTGGATAAAAGATTTGATAATCAACAACTTGATTCGTCAGTTATGGCTGATTACAGAAATCGAACGACATTAACAATAGGCTAGATTGGGCTGGAGGATGATTCGATTTGGCGGGTCCTAATAAGCAGTAATTTTGGCCAGGCAGGATATGTACGGTAAGTGAATGCTGTATACTCGAACAATAGATTGAAATGTAGGAATAAAACAAACTGGGTTTAGGCGAATTTTACAAAAAATAATTTCAACTCTGGCTACATTTGTTTAGAAACTATCTAATCTGTGTAGCTGATTATAAACTAACCAGTTTAATAAGCATACAGTGTGTTCCGAATCAGCTCGAGTTTAAACTTTTCCACCTAGTAATAATAAAACACATAAGACCATTACTAACCTCAAAAAATACAAATGTACTAAAGATTTAAATACCTACAAGGTTTACTGGACAAAATCGGCATCTGTTTCAATAAAGCACCTTACTGCCGCTCTCTCAAAGTACCCCTCCAACCTTTCACATAGTGTGTCTCATTACTTTATTGATGTGACGGAATGGAGATAAATGATCCCATTCTTTGCGACCGGGGTAGTTGCAAAAGTTTATGGTAAGGCTTTGATGTAGCAACCACGCTGACCACCGAAGAGACTGAAGGTAGCGTTTTACGTTAAATTGTTCGGCCAATCTCTTACACTGAGGCTGTGCGTTAATGCCATGCGATGGACGGATTCCTCCCAGTAGTCTATCACATCTTGAACTACTTCTCCTATGAAACCCCGGTCTAGAATTCCCAGTTCGCCTCTCGCATTCACTCAGATCACGCCCAATTTACGCATGACGCTTCCGTTGGCTTGAATAATTGGATTGGCTAGGTTGTATTGTACGTCCCTCATATTCAGCATATATTCAGTTAATGCCGAGCGCATGCACATATATCAACAGGCTAGTGGTGGTACCCTATTTTAAAACGTGTGCAAATACTGCGTCAGGCGTTGTGGCTAAACGACCTAGACATCAGTCAAGCTGGTTCGATAACTACACGGGAAACTGTCTCATTGAGACCTATCAAGTCGATTACGTGCTTCCGATGGTCATACTCACCGACTAACACCATTCTTGAGGCCGTGTTGGAGATATTCAGTGTCAATCAAACGATAATGGTAAGTCAATGGAGCACAGGAGGATTGAGAATACTGGGTGACGCCAACTTTCGTGAAGTCTGCCGGAGAAGTTTACATAACAAGCACACGGTCACTCGAATCACCGCCTAATGGGGATATGCCACCAAGTTATTCGTAATGTCCACCTAAATTTAGGCAAGCCCGATGGAAGTATCGCCGAAAGGACTTGCAAGATTTAACGTTTGTTTTTGGTTCAATTGGCCCTGGACGGGTAAGCGAAATGCTCCCAAATCGCAGCTAGGTGATCACACCGCGCCACTATTCGTATTGCTGCCTCAACGGATGCTTAATTTCGGTAAGCAGGTGGACATCATGCACTGGATTGTTTTGCGTACAGGTCATTCCGACCTGTTTCGATGTCCTTCATTCATAAGAATGTAAACCAGTCTCATTACGATTTCTATTTTGGAGGACTGCATTATGATTTTCTGTTCTTCGACAGGCCTATCAGCCCGACATCAATCAACTGAGATCGAAATCGAGAGGCCAGCTGGAGAGTCCTTTAAACGGCTGATTTGTAATCTTATCGAATCGACGATTAACCTGTGGATGACTTCAGCAGCTATCTTAGGAATAATGTTCATTATTTGAGTGTTGTTACAAACGACTTTCGGATAGTTGTGAACAGTGGTGATCTTGTTCGTAGCTCGGGTTGATGGTTTTGGTATTGGTATGTTCGCCGAGCTTGGCATTTAGGTTACAACCTAAATTACAAACGAATATTTTGGAAAGTGATTCACATTGACCAAAACATGGTGAACCTCGTTTGGTCATTGTCATTTGGTTAACGTGATTTCCATAAGAGGCTATTTGGTGCCACAACATTGAAGGATGACACCTAACATATCCTTGAACCAGGTTCCATTTGCAGGGTCTAGTCTATCCTGCCACACTCAAAATAAACCATCCTTATCGTCACCGTCCCAGAAAAAGTACACTTGTCATCCTGTTCTACTCAACAAAGGCAGGCCTATGTGTGATCGATTGTACGGTCGTTGGTCGAAAGGTAAAATCTATTTTTCCCTCAGTGTCGGAATCGTTTGCGCCACAATTCTGTTTGCGTATTACCTAATGCCGTTTGTGTGCTGTGCTGTGACAGTATCCATGTTTCCAAAATAAGTCCTTTGCAGTCAAAAAGTGTGCAAAAACAACAGGCATCTGACGTTTTTCTTGTGTAAGGCTCAAGTCCAAGGAACATTTGAACGAAGCTCGCTATTGATCTAAAACTGTCCTAAAGATAATCCGAAGGAGCGTACTGGGTATGTTTGTTCATCCGCTTTAGTCATTCTGTTCTTGTACTGACAAAGTCTATTTTACCACCGTTCTTGACCCCCACTATTTGTGCAACCTGCGAGATTCATCAGTTTGTCTATATTATGCATCAGTTATCAGCAGGACTACACCCAGGTAAGTTGAGTATCACTACGAACCTCGTGTGACCGTCTGCTATTAGTCTGGTATGGTTCACTGTGTACATGTGCCCGGCTCTCTTTTTGCTACCTTACAATTTCTGATACGGTGGGCAGGCTGAAATCTTTTGAGCCAAATCCTTCATATGTGAACGAAATCAATCCCCTCCATGTTTGAGGTGAGAGTAAATGCAGAATAACTTCATCAGTTGAACATGCAAGTTATATATACCGGGAAATTAGAGATAGGGTATGGTCACACATACAGTCACACCATACAGTCATCACCACCGCGGCAACCCTATGCGTTGCTTCAAGCGCTTTTGTGCGTATAACGCTGGCTGGTAAGTCCTGATCAGCACGTCTTCGCTAAAGGCCAGTAGCTTCGGGTTCTGATGACGTAACAATATTTTTGAATGATCTAATTGGCCAACCTGGTGACCAGTTATCACGGAGTGTCTGGTAATCCATGATGCGCAAATTCGAGTAACGGATTCACCGGTTTGAGATTGTTATGTCATGAGTTGTTTTAACCAGATCGCGTCCGGAACTGGAATCAGATGTCTGCCACACCTGTCGATACGATTGGTCTAACCTTTACAGTGATGAGTTGTACTAACTTCAGGCCTACTTTTAACGTTTTCGACAGAGAAGAACAACTCAATAATTCTTATTTCCAGAATACCCAGCCAGACTATTAGTTCAGAATTATACTGTCTTTCAAACGGACTGAAGTGGTGTACGTCAGCAGTATCCAAAAACTTGACTCTCCGACCGGCCCTCTGTGACAGTATATTGCCTCACCGATGAACTCAGTCACGTGCTTACCACCATTCCATGAAAAATATCATGTTAATCTGCACAGTTCAACTGTAACTCGTACAACGGTTTTTGAAGGAAAGGTTGCAAAATCACTTTTGGACGATACTATGGATGCTATTCTGTTCTGACTTGCACTCTCGGGTCATTATACAGAATTTCTTCGTATGTTGCGCCAACATAGACGAGTCGTGGGTAGGGAAGCACCGTCTGCCACCCCTCGATGCATTATGAATCGTACCTGTTGTGGTAAATTTTTCAGTGGACTTCTTTACAGATGTCTAAATAATCCATTTAGAGTGGAATTGGCTATGCTTTTGCTGCATTCAAAATAATCAACCGGTATTTTAGTTTGCTGTTTTGTACTCAGTCCCAGTTACACAACAATTTAGAACAGTGTACGAACACCACTATCAATGCCACCTAATCAATTCATGTAAGTGTGCTACCGTTTTATGCAGGCTATCTGCCAGTTCATAGGATTCGTAAGAAAATTACAGACTAGAAGAACCTGATAAATCTTGTTTACATCTGCTATATTCTTGGACGATCAAGATAGAAAAAACAAGTCGGAAGGTTGTCATAGTTGCAGAGGGTCAGCAGTATAAAGACCGCGAAAGAGAAAGTCGGAAGATAATGAGCCCAACAGATGCTCAACCACTGCCGATCGTGTATAAAACAATCGCACTGCAACTCATATTGGACAACAGATGGCGACCTTAACAGTTTCAGTACAGGATTATGTTGAACTCATAGTCGTGATTTGAACTCCAGTCACACCCTTATTAGGCAACCACGGTAACCACTGCACCAGTGATCTCTTATCAGACATGGCGGAAATAGCATTGCTACTCGCTAGATGTCAACAGCTCTCTATAATACATCTATATCAAATGGGGACGTCAGATGGTAGCACAATACATGATAAACTTTGTAGCAGCTGCCAGGAAAGACGAATAAATTGCAACTACCATACAATGCAGATGTCGACGATCCTCTGCTGATCAGGAGAAAGAACTTTGCTGTGGGTAACTATGACACCCTGTATCTAAACCAGCTGGGTTTAACGATCCACGTACTGATTTCTCATCTACACTGATGTGATAGTCATGCAATGAGCAAACCCAGCTGAACTTGTTTCAGTGGTTGGCGCGTTAAGCCTTCACTCTTCTCACATAACCAACCTACGATGAACAAACAAACTTGATTGTAGTATGACATCTTCCGAATAAATAAAGAGCAAATCCTGCCGAGGTAGTTTGAGACAATTGCGCAATAACTGGTAACCACATACCTCTTTGTAACCCGTGATTTTCAGCTTGTTTTCGTTTCATAACATCGAAAACGAAACATAGTAGGCGTTAAGTCCGTATGTGTTTTGCGTGTATATGTTTATTACGTCCTCTTACTCCATTATTAGTGGCATGTAACAGGATAATCCACAATACATCATAGGACTCATGGGAAGTTTACAGACTACGGACTTCGTGAAGGAGGTTTAGAAAGAAGAGACAGTTTGAAAAACTGTTTCAGTTTCAGGGATCAATGATATAAAGACCGCGAAAGAGAAAGCCCATATAAAGCACAGGAAGATCGCCCTGTAACTCATAGTGGACAACAGCTGGTGACATTACCAATGAGAGATCGACAGTAACTTCGCTCTACCGCAAGCTTTTGAATACAGAGCTTACTATCTTCAATACGTGTATCAAGTCTGCGCTCGAATTCAACTAATGACGTCCAGTTGTGACACACTCCGGAAGGCTGTTCCAGATTGCGCACAATTGGACGCTAAAAGAATGTTTCTTTTAAGTCATCTGTTTCAATTGATATAGTGGTTTTCGCGAGTTGCCCGTGAAATGGTTGTTTTGCTAGGCAAAAATATTTTTATTAATGGTTGTTTAGGTTGATAGGAGATCTTACACAGTATTATGCGGTATATCGTATATATATATATATATATATATGTATATATATATACAATATCGTTCCATCTGATGTGCCGGGGGCGCATCGAAAACTATCTCAGCTCGTGCAACTTATCTGGGTAGGATAGTGGATTTAGTATCGTAACCCATTTTCCAACTCTACGTTGTACCTTCTTAAAACGAGTAATGTCTCACGAAATAAGGACGACAAGCTTAGATATTTAGCTCAAGCTAGGGGCACAGTAGCGAATTGGGTGTAATAATAGACTAGTTTAAGTGAACTAAACCAAACAGTAGCCCATATACCGGTTACTGATATACTCTTAGGAGGCAAACTAATATCACTTGAGGTAATCGTGTCCAATTCGCACTCTCTTGTACTGATACCTAGTTTTTGTTTCCAGGAGGGCACCCTGTACAACAAGAACGGTGCAGATGCATCTTTTCGCATTTTGCCGCACTAAACTGGAGTCAGCTACCTGTGAATGAGCGATGTAGTTGTCTAAATCACTTTGTAGCTTAGTGCTTCCAGTTTTTGTATACCGCACTCCGGAATTTAGTATCTCAGTATACAGTGGCGACCGGGAGTTAGCATAATATGAGATTTCGAGCGCAACCAGAATAAAAAGCAGCGGTTCTAGTGTGAAAGCTTGTGACATCCGGCTGGCCAAACGGTGGTGACGTGAGAAAGCCGTACAACGATATATTGTATTGCTTGTCCTCTGTCCGTTATTGAACTAGATTCTCTTGCAGTTCCTATGGGGTAAAAGAATTTTTTGTTTGTGCACTGTTGTACTACTTCATTACGTTCTTCACAGCATATTTGACTGCCTCACTATTGTTTACATTCGTCTGAGGCGGATTATTTGAACAGGTTTGTACTACCTTTCATCTGTAGGCGAAGGTAATTTCATTGCCGAGGTCTCCATCAGAAGGTCTTCGCATTATTTGATGTTTACAGAGTCCAGAGTAGAAATAGATTTAACTGTGAACAAGATTTTGAGTGAAACTGTTCAGACTTTGTTGTTCTTTCGCCGCTTTTCCGAACTTCTTAAGATCGTTCAAGTTTTCTTGTGTTTTTGTACCACTGCACCTCGAAGGAGAATCCGCGAACATGTGCTCGAGCAGATCATTGAATGGACCGTTTTTACTTGGTAAGATATGTCCATCAACTTTTCCATACCACTGTAGTGAGAATGAGTGATAATAAACTAATCCTGAACAGTCAGGCGGAAGCATCTATTTAGCGTTTGAAGTAACTGGGGGAAAGTACGAGAAAAAAATTGCTGGGATGCACTTCAGCAAGAAATGGTGTGTTTCCACACATGAACTTGGCGTTAGCAACTATGGCGTCCCCGGATTATTGTTCTGTGCAAGTGACTAGGTTCGAAGTGGTATTGAAGCATACCCTCGCTGTGTGAGTTTTGTAGTTAGAGAGTACTCGTGTCACCCTTGTTCTTGGCTCGTAACATCAGTGATTTAAAAGAGTTGCACTGACTCCGTATGGGATTACTCGCACATACCTAGGTGCGTTATTTTCGTGTCTGTCAAGGTTTTGACCGCGCTTACTGAATACTTTTCAGCGTAATGTTTCAGTGGGGGTCACATTTATTGAGCAATATCCTCCTTAATAGTATATTTGATCTACACAACTGGAAAGTTTCAGATATATTTTCCTGGTTTCAGATTATTGAGTTGCGTGATACGGACACGCGTCAGCCAAAGAACGGGCTTACAATTGCGTTCTGTTCAACTGTGCAGCTCACTACCGATAAATGTTCTGACCTTAAATTTCCACGATTTCCAAGAAACCGGAGCTCATTGCTTGAAAAGAGCGCTGCTGTCCAGGTGTGCTTAGGGTTAGCAAGGTCACGACTGGAGTTGTTACACGCCAACTAAAAACGTTGTGTGAAATCCACCAGTAGAATGTTTTCCGTAAGCTGTCGACTTTCCATTTACCTCCTGTGGAGAGAATGAGGACGTAGTACGTTGTGCATAGGCTTGGTTAAAGAAATGAATGGAATTCATGGTGGCCAGCACGTGTGTGTGTGTGTGTGCAGGCGTGTGTGTCTAAGACTGACGTCTGTCGAAGCATATGGCCGCGGTAGCATGCGTGCGCCACTAGGGTGAGCGCGTGTCGTAATTGTCATCTCCTGTTGGCCTTGTGGAGCACATACCCCCACCCCTAACTCTTTGTATGGATGACCAGGTCCAAACTAATCCTCGAGTCGGTGCTAACCGCGACCGACAAACTCCTCCCCTAAATGCGACGTCTCAATCGCCAATCCATCTGCAAAGTTTGTAGTTTGAACCCCGTTCGACACATCTGTGCAGCTGGTCACGGTCACTTCTAGGTCTGTCCACGTACTCACTTGTCTGGCAGCTGTTTGTCACTAGGCTTAACAACAGGCGACCAAGTGTGGACGGTCATCTTGTTGAGGCACTGACCACATTATACCCACTGAGAACGATCCAGCGGAGTAGAACGAATCCTTTCTCTGTGGTGAATCGGAGTGGCAAGAATACATTCTCCTCCCTAGTAAAGGCCGTAACCACACGGTTCCGCGCATGATACAACATGCCACGGGCAAAATATGTGGTTAATGGGACGGACGTCTATAGAGCGTGGAGTGCAGCTGACACACGGACAAGTTTGTGAAAACCGCTTGGATCGGACCTAGTTAGTGGGGTGGGTGTGTCTGAATAGTTGAATTTTGCTGCAGATAAAGAGGGTGGCATTCGTTTGGTTACTGAGTTCCTAATAAGTGATACTGTGCAGAGTATTGGCCTGGTGACGGTGATGGGACAGACGAAGAGCGTTTTCATTACTGTTGTTATTATTAGTGTTATTGCTGCTACAGATTATTTAGTGGTTTACAGGCAACCGTATCAATAGAGCAAAATCAAAACAATTTTCGCGAAGATGCATCACCAATTCCATTAACTGACTTACTGACGAACAAACATCTTATTGATTTTTTAGTTAATGCACAAACTAACGGCTGACTGCTCACTGTAACCAGAACTTAAGCCGTACCGTTGCATGTCACATGATATTCACCCCTTAGTCTGTTGTAGTATGGTAAGACGAGTGAAATTTGCGCAGTATGTTGAAAACGCAACAGTCTGAAAGACAAACGGTAACTTAGACGTGATATTGGCAGCTAAACTGTAAGTTAAAAGAATTACGAATGTTGTCGACACTCGTCTGAATACTAATGGTGTTTAAAGCAATCCAACCCAATGTAACATTATGTCTGGATGAGCAACAATACTACTGTGTACATGAATTCACAGTAAACGCTACACGTGGAACAAAAGAATTTGTCAGCTATTCTTAATATTTATTCTTTTGCTCGATCAGATGTCTTTCTGGTTTTGTTACTGTCCGGTGTCACTTAAGAACACACATTAATAAGAGACTGGCAATATTCATAGCAATTAATGTTGTAACACTTATCGCGTAGCTCTACAAGCTGAGTGTTTCAAGGTACACCTTTATAGTAGGTATGAACATTACATGAATTCTGGACCACTCGTATATAGTGACTTGTGGAACATGGTTATGCTGTTTATTATAGCGTATATTATATCGTCTTGTTATGAAGCCCTATGAATTTAAATTCAGACGACTACATTAGTCGTGTATATATGAATGGTAAAGATGGTTATATCTAAACGACTGTACCTATTAGGATGTATCTATCGTAATTTATTTGTTTTCTCTTCTCTCAGTTATATGGCTACATGAACATTTCATAGATGAACGCAACCTATTACACTACTCCTGCAAATGATTTATGCTTTGCGTAGTCAGATTCAAAAATAGATTGATCTGTTTAGTGCGACCAATGTCGAGTGATTTTAATGCATGTTTCAGATGATTAGTTGTACGCAGGTATGGGATTATTTTCATATGACCAGCTGATTGCTCTGTGCACAAGGTAAACCAGCCCTTGATTAGAACTTTCTTTGGTCTTACGTGTTTTTCTTATCTCCTCTGCTGTTTATTACATCTCTTTGCTGCATACTGATATCCTTAGTTTGGCTTTACACTTTACAGTCACTGAATTAACTCCATTCTTGAGCTCTGACGTGCAGTCTGCTTACCGTGCCACTGAACATCCACCCGCGCGATGGATGTTAAACGAGACGTACACAGTTTTATAGCTCTCACCATCGCTGGTTTTGTTTTGGTTAACCTTCCCAGTGTCTGCTTCATCCATTTACTCTTTGTGCCATCCATGTCAATCTGCAGATTGCAGTTCGATCCATCTTTATGCGGTACATGGGTCAAGCATCTCCTGTTACAGTTGCGGTCTATTGGAGGTCAATTGTAAGAAAAATAAGTTTTTCGAAGCTCCAAACGTCAGCTGATTGGAAAGTGGCAGACGCTGTTATTCATTTTAAAAATTAGCCGAAGTACAAGCCCTGTCAATGTTCTACTTTGGCTGCCAACTCAACGACTCTGTGGTTAGTGGTTTTGATTAAGGTGAGGGTCGTACCCTTCTGAACCAGAATCGGACAAGTCCTTGTGAGAGGACTTCATCCACACCCAAATATATGGGGCCAGCTGGATACCAGAAGAACGAAGTTTATGTTTATCCACAACGATTCTAAGTATACTCTAACAATATTTGCTGAAGAACCCGTTCATTTCCGCTGACTGACTGACTGCCTCCGACACAGTGACTTAATTGGGATCCACTTCTGTAAGCACAGACTAAAACCTCGTCCAGCGCTGAACACATTTACTTGGACACTATTGAGGTCTTATCAGCACGATCAACTAATGCCGATGAGCAACCACTCGTTAGTTTCGAGCAGACCCCACCCTTATTCATTCTGCAGTGGCTATAAATCCTAAAATACATACCAGTCAACTGTACTCACACTACACTTCTGCTCGTCGGACCAAACATCTCGAGGTTAACTGGAGTCATTCCACTTTCGAGCAATCCATGAGTAAGAGAGATAGCTCTCCAGTCACCAGGATATTCCTTAAAGAATATCACTCTGGCCCCAACTTGAAGGGTATTAACGTTCCGGCGCATAATCAGGGTGTGATAGTGACGAACAAAAAGAAATGAGTCGTAGTGGATGGACGAACTCTATCGTACATTTCACGACCGCTTACTTCAGGAACCCGCTGGCACCTCAGACCGTTGGCTACTTTATCCGGGGCGCCGCCTACTCAGAGTCGTCATTCAGGCCTTACAGTCTCCATAAGGGCTAAGGTCCAAAGGTTACGACCTTGTCATTACGACGTCTCAGTTTCCTGCCCTAGTAACTGCAAACGACTAGAAAGTCGCATTCATATCCTTTTATCATGGTGCATCATACAAGTTGTGCGTAGTACTCGACACAATCGCACGAACAACTACCTGACGAACGGACTTCACTCTCAGTCATGCAGTGTACACGAAGTTGGGACTACCAAAACAGATCTCATTCATTTGGCCCGGTCATGTCGCGGCTATTGATGGCAAGGCTGTGGTGATTGATGTTAGCACACGGAATGACTGTAGAAACCAGATGAGGTTGGAAAGTAGAGGCAGGCCGTCACAACACGATCACCGCCTCAATTCTCGATCCAAACAGCTATCGAAGGAATTAAAATTGTTATACTCATGCAACCAACACCCTCCCCTGATATCACTTGTCAATCTTTATGCAGAGCCATTCTGCGAGTGAGATAGTCTACTGGCTGCCTTTTGTTTATCGACCATAATGCAGAGGACCTGGCGTAGACTGTTTTATTTCGGACTACCGAAAGCATACTTTCTGTTCTGATGCGTGAGCGTTGACAATACAAGCGCTCAGTGTCCTGAAATGTATCAGATTCTGCCAGCTTTTGCTGCGTTTTTTAAAAGTCCTTATGGAATTTCTTTATTTGCTGACTTGGATGTCGATTACATTTGCCACGTTTGTTGAAGGAACAAGTTGATTAGTGAACACCGACTATCAAACAGTGTCTTAATTTTATTAGCCAGACAATTCGGAAACTTTTACCCTTATTCCTATTTAGGGTTGTCAATGTCTATTTTAATAAACTTTGTTTGATTTGGTCTGCAAAATTCAAAGATTACGTCTATACTTTTTGATAAAAAGCTAGACGGGGGCAGTTAATACCTTTTGTCTGACTAAACATAGAGGGATAAATTTCCTGTTAGCCAATAACTGTACCTTATTGTGTGTACTGTATGAATACTGACTTAGTCAGAGTGGACGAAGCAATTTGTTGTCGTTATTGGTTTTGTCACTGTTGTTGATGATGATGATGGTGATTCTGCTGTCGAGACCGAGAGATCACGTGACACTGGCTGAATGTCGTCCATTTGCCCAGACTATATCACAGTTGATTCGGTATAACATCATCGAGTTAGGCATGCTGATAATGATAGAAAAAGATTTGATGATCAGCTGAAAGGTGGGAGGTGGACTAATGAGTCATAAGTTCACCAAGGGAAGTTAGAGAAGACAGTGTGTTTAGTAAATCAAGGATAAGCGATTCAACGATGGTAATGATTCATGCATATTACAAAATGATGAGGGATCATTCCATGCTTGAGTTTTCATCCTGTCAGGGGGTTGAATTGAGTTGGTCTTGTTGAATCATATCGTCAATAGTCGTAACCACAAGGGCCTACTGTAAGGACAGTTGCTTTCAATATTATCTGTTTGGTAATACAGAATATTTCATTTTTACAATATCTCTAATGGGGATACAATGATGTACTATGGTTTAAATAATCTTACAACGAAAACTACCCTAATGAGGACGGAGTAATATTGATTAGGCGGTTCCCTCCTTTCGTCTGACTATGTACGATACTAAGGATAAGGCGTCTATTTGGAGGAAACTGTAAAAGATTTGGCAAGTTAATATACAAATCAGTTAATTGATTCTTCATTGATGTTCAAAAAAGGTCATGTGGACGATCGATGCCGAAAAGCGAATGTACATATGTAAGTGTGCTGCCAATCTAGAACAAACACTATCCTTGTAATGGCAGATTTGCTCCGGCTATCGCATGCTGGCTGATCGTGAACATTTGTATTTTTTTGCACAAGTGTGCGATGTAAATGCAAGATCTGTATAGATTGAGTGTCGAGAATTATGTTACTCTCTATTCTGTCTAACATTACGTACGGGTGAAAAAACATTTTCCGTTTATTAGACTCCACGTATTGAGTTTTCTGTTAATTTGGTATATCTCATTTCTCAAATTAAAGTCGCTTAATTTGAAATGTGCGCACAATTTTCCCGACCATCTAAGGGAAGCCTGCAGAAAAAGGTTTGTTTTGAACTGGCTACGTATGTTCTTCATAAGACCGCATGATTTTTCACAATGAGGTACTGAACAGCATAGTTTTCGTGAGTACCGAAAAGTTATTTTCTAGGCCGACTGACGGAAAGAATACGTGTAGAAAGAATGAGCACGTTGGGCAAAGTATGTATACAGTTGCTTTGGTTTTGATAATTAATTCAATAGAATATTCCGAAATGGTAAACGGAATTAGCTGTGGAATACAGAATCTGATAAATTTAGGGACTAAATATCACGTAGTTTTCCTAATTCTCCCGGTTGCAACTACATATTTCAGCCCGATTTTCTTCTGCGCAGGTTTCTATATGCGTTTGATTTAGGAGGCAGGATATGACTTCTGTGTCAATTCATTCAGTCGTGTAACTCTGTACGCAGCTGATGTACACACTTCCTCATCGACTTCTTCATTACTCCTGTCTTCAGTGTTCTCTTTGCACCATTTTTGATGGTTTAGAACTGACGGACTTTCGGCGCACTTTTTAACCGGCGTTTTTTTGAATACCGCCGAGCTGATCTAAGGCTATATAATACATTTCTTTTGTTTTTGGTTACCGTCGCCGTTGGTCCCGGACTGGACTACTTAGTACGTTCCCATAAACAGCTGGAACTATGTGATCGATTTCTAGACCCTATCACCGTCTGGTTCGATGCCTGTTGGGGCCGTTGTTCAGTGGCTGTTTTAGAAGGGCATTTAAAGCAGTTAGTGGGTGAGGGTCGCGCGCGTCCCGTTTTCCCACCAACTGGTTGCCACAGTGAAAACCCATGAGCGTGGTTTTTGTTTGACCAAACAAATTCGAGGGATGGTCTGCACATTCAGCGCCGTTAAGCGCACTCTGAATATCAAAACTAAGCGCTCAGTAGGTTCGGATAACCACTTACACACCCGCTTACCATGCCACTATCACTTAAACTGAGGTCGTTACTTAAGCAGGGTTCTGTCGCTATATGTAGCACTTCAGCTACTCAGTACCACCTCGAAAAATGGTCGTTTTCCAGTTTGTGCTGAGGTCCGTACGCTCACATTTGTCTGCTTATCCTACTCTAGTAAGGACATAGAAGTAAGTACAGTCTTACGGACATATTCACACCCCGTATCTACTTACTACTTTGCTGTCGACGCGCTGATTTCGTTCAGTATTTACGGGTCAACAAATGTGGCAGCTCTACTGTTGTCTGCCATCCTTCGGACACCGTTCAGCGATGTCGTTTTTACAGTTGTAATCAGCACGGATCCAAA
>JTDE01014812.1:0-17581 GCA_014338405.1 Paragonimus skrjabini miyazakii | reverse complement strand
CATTCCGAAAGAATTACTTACGTTCCTCCACGATAAGGGTATTGCAACCAGTCGTACCACAGCCTATAACTCACAGTCAAACGGGCAAGTTGAACGTCTAAACAGTACTGTTATGAGCAGCTGGTCTACGATAATCAGAATTTTCTAGCACATGACAATGCAAATCGCGGAACGCAGCACAGTGCTTAGCAATACACGGAAACCCCAGAATAACAAATTAGATCGTGACCTTTAGCCGAGATTTTGTTTGCTCTCAAACCAAATATAACATAGCAGACCAGCGCCTCCGTATGTAACAGGCAAGCCAGACGTTCTGCCTTCGTGTACCCGTTACATCCGTAAACCAACTTTGAGCAACGTGGAGATACCAGGGGACAGTGTTCTTCTGAAGTAAAGGTTCCAACGATAGTCCTGTGAAGCAAGCGTGAGCCAAAAGCCCAGTAAGACATGTACACGACTTACACAATCGAAAACCAAAACGGTACCAACACCAAGGCAGCACGGCGCGTTACACGTATACATAGTTTTTAACGGCCTTGAAGAATCCCACTGAGTTAGTGCAATAAAAGTGGGATGGGCCAATCACAGACGCTGTGGAAACGTGCGCCAAAATTTAGTTTTGGCACGTTGTGGCGCGAAAAAGTAAAATCCAAAATCCTTTTTTGACGACGTCTTAAAAATAAATAAGTTAGGGGAAAAATAGACTTTCATCAACATCTCCCGTTTGAGATGACAACCATCCATAGCACTTGGCTCGAGGGTCCAGCTTCATGGGGCGATGCGGACGTCTATTACGGTCTGTCCAACGTCTAGGCAAGAGGCTGTTGGTGGTTTTGGCATGAGACAACGGAACGATGGAAGTGGCTGCATCCGGAATTGCAAATGTGTCCAACAAGACATCCGGCGGAAGCAGCTGCTGCTCGTCTGTGGTTGTTGAATTCGTGTACCAAGAGCGCAACTGGTTGAGGTGACGCTTTCATAAGGTGTCACCGGAGGAAACGTCATATAAAACCTTTCCGTGACGTGCACTCATAGTGGCGTCTGTCCGATTGTTGTAACCTGGTCGATAGTCACGAGCGTAAACGGCCTCTCCGATAGCGAAACCGTCGTTGAGGTTTGAGCTGGACATCTGTGTTGGCACATTTGTCGGAATGACAGCCTGATAGACTGCAAAGCTCGCGACCCACACAAGCTTCGGCTGGTAATCGGGCGTCGAAATTTGCAAGATTGGGGGCTGTGTGGTAGACGAACAGAAAATCCTGTAACACCTCTACGAGATTTGAACAGCGCCCATTTGAAAGCCATAAGGTGGAGAACGAGCGTGCTGACTGAGCGACCAGCGGCAGAGATCCTCGAAATGTGAAGACGTAAACTGCTTTCCGTTTTCCGACACGAGAATTTCAGGAAATCCGTGCTGACTGAAAATGCGACGCAGGGCAGTGATCGTATTGAGGAAAGTCGCCGGAGAAAGTGCGACTACCTCAGGTCACTTGGAATTTGCAGCGACCAAGACGAGGTAGGACACTCCGTCGATCGGACCAGCGAAGTCCAGGTGGAGACGTGACCATGGACCCTTGGGTGCTTGCCAAGGTATGGGATCCTGCCTGGTAGGTAGTTTTGCAGCCTGCTGACACTTCGAGATCTGTTTAACTAGGTCCTCTTTATAGCCGTCGATGCCAGGCCAGACGTAACCGCGAGCGACTGCTTTCATCCGGCTGGTGCCGGGATGATAAAAGTGGGACTGTCGCAGCACCGGGAGGCGGAGGGCAGCTGGAATGACAACACGGTCAGCGAACATAATGCAGGAGTCCGCTACCGTCAACGAGTCACGTCGACGGTAGGAATGACTGATTTCACCAGCAGGAGGGACCGTGAGACACTTGGTCCGGACGAACTGCATGACCTGGGTGAGTACCGGATCCAATGTCGTGGCGAACCGGATGTCGACGGCAGTCATCGGAATCCTACGAATAGCGTCTGAAAGCTGGCGGCGAACATCGTCCTCCAATGTCAGAGTAGCAATGACGGTATCTTCCTCGGGCACGTGCTGATTGCTGATGAGGCGCGATAGGCCGTCTGCTTGACTGAACTCGTCAGTGCGGCGGTAATGGATGTCGAAGTCATAGCCAAGCAAGATTGTGGCCCACCTCTGCAGTCGATTGGCGGAATAGACTGGAATGCCCTTCTTTGAACCGAAAATGGACAGTAGCTGCTTGTGGTCGGTTAGCAATGTAAGTGCCGATCGTATAGAAGTTTGTGGAACTTCTTAACCGCGAAAATGATGGCGAGGCCTTCTTTTTTGATCTGACCGTAGTTTTTCTCCGCGGAGTTGAGCGTACGAAAGGCGTGAGCAATTGCCTTCTCGGAACCATCGGGGAAAATATGTGCGACGACTGCTCCGACACCGTAGTTCGAGGCATCTGCTGTGACCAAAACTGGCAGAGTTGGACCGTAGTGCGTCAGCAGCAGGGCGGAGCTGAGCACGGTCTTCAGTCGGGCAAAAGAGCTCTCGCAATCGGGGGACCAGCACCAGGCAGTTTCCATCTGTAAAAGATGATTGGGCGGGGCCCGAAAATCATGTTGCGTTGGGAGGAAAGCACTGTCATAGCTGATGAGGCCAAGGAAGGACCGAAGATTGTGGACATCTGTGGGTGCCGGCATCGGTTGGATTGCGCGAATGTTCTCGGGATCTGGGTGGCGACCCGAAGCATCAAAACTGTAACCCAGGTATTTGGTGGACCGCAAGAACATTTGGCATTTGTCTGTGCGTAACCGGAACCCGTACACCTGGACGCGTTGGAGAACCGCGGCGACTCGGTCCCTGGGTTCATCGGTTGTCCGCCCCATTATGATAATGTCATCAAAGTAGGCGGCAGTACAAGGTAGGCCAGTAATCAGGGCGTCGATTACTTGTTGAAAAATGGCGGGCGCGGTCTTGATACCAAAAGGAAGTCTGGTATACTGCAGGAGGCCTCTATGAGTGTTGACTGCCAGTAGTTCCCGAGATTCCGATGCAACCTCGAGTTGGAGGTATACTTCCGACAAGTCCAGTTTGGCAAAGTAGGTTCCACCGTTGAACATAGTGAATATGTCTTCAGGCACTGGAAGCGGGTAACAGTTTTGTTCCAACGCGGCATTGAGACCAGTTGAGAAGGCAGCACAGAGCCGGATGGACCCGTTAGACTTTTTCACCACGACGATTGGGGCAGTCCACGCGGAGTAGGGGACCGGTAACAAAAAGCCAATTTGTTCCAGTCGTTTGAATTCCTGGTCTACGGGTGGCAGGGCTGCGTAGGGAACCGGTCGTTTGGGACGAAAAACCGGTTGGCTGCCAGGGCGGAGCTGCAGCGTGGCCTGGGTACAGGAGCAGAGGCCCAGGCCATCCTGGAACACGGGATTGAACTAACGAATGATGTCGTCGGACATCCTCTGAGGTGCGGCAGCAGACCTCACCTGGTTACAGATGGCTCGGATTGGGACATCAAGGAGACCAAGCGGTTCGAGCCAGTCAAGCCCGAGGAGATCGAGACCGGAGTTGGAGACGTAGTACGTCTCTTCGATGGTGGTGTCACGGAATGACACTGAGCAGTGCGGTCTTCCAGTCAAATGCACTGAACCACCACAAGTACTGGTTGCCGTTTGGGATGATGGGTGGACAGGAGGACTGCCCATGGATCGCCAGAGTTTCTCGGAGATTATCGTGATGTCGGAGGGAGTGTCCAACCGCAACCGAGCCAAACGACCATTGATGTGGACGGACATGAACCTTCGGCGATTGGCGACACTGACGTGGAGGGTAGCTGTCAGACTGTTAGATCCGCAAACTGCAAGGGATTCAGCTGACTGCTTGAACCTGGAGGTCACTGTCGTTTTGACCCTGTCGGTTGCGTTTGGCTGACAGAAACCGTCTTTGTGACCGACCGTGTGGCACCGCTGGCAGCGGTGCTGTCGAAAGGGGCAGAATCTGTGGAAATGCCATGCACTGCAGCATCGGCGATCGAAAGAGAGCTTCTTGGAATCATCGAGACTGGATATGATGGGCCGCGAAGAAGATTTCAGCTAAAAACTGGAGACTGCCTGAATTGAGCGGGGCACCCGATCCGGATGCTGGATCATGGCAGAGTCGTGCTTGAGGTTGACCAAACTCTCACATTCGCAAACAATCTGCTTCAGCTTGATGTTTGGTTCCTGGTAAATTTTAACCAAGAGTCTGGTACGGCGGTCAGCATAGCTTGGTGATTACAGACCGCAAATGAAGACCAGGCATCGGAATTGGTCCTCGGTGAGCGAAACAAGTTTGAACTGTCCACACTCACGGTTGACGAAACCAGTATAGATGACGAAGTCGTCTAAGTCTCGTTTGACCAGTTGGAGGCACTGGAACCGTGAGTTGAAATGGGAAGAGGTAATCCCGAACACCTTCGTCAGTTTCTGGACGGTGTCCGCGGAAGTCAGGGTTCGCGGTTCGGCGGGTAAGATGTAGTTGGTATAGCGGACGTGTTCTGCTGGGCCCAATTTCCGGAGTGGTAGACGAACCTTCTTCTCGTCATCTCTGGATGTCAGTTCAACCGTGAATGTATCTTCATACCGCTTGTACGAAGCTTCGAAGGAGACACCGGCTTTGGGGTCATGCAGGAAGTCGGAGACAATCCTGGCCAAGTGATCCACGGACGGCGGATCGACAGAAGTGGACGGCCCTAACGCGGCAAAACAGGTGGCTAGCATCTCCATCAGTCGGATCTGCGACTGCATCATTTGCTTGAGATCTGGGTCAGCAGACATAATTCAAGAGAGAGAAACACGGACAAAGCAAAAATCCCGTATCCAATTGTTATGACCCGCTGGTCAAAGAGAAACAGAAATGTCTAGTGCGCGACGTTACAAATCACGGAACATAGCACAGAGCCTAGCAATACACGGAAACCCTAGAAAACTACAGAAGACCGTGACCTTTAACCGAGATTGTATCTACTCTCAAACCAGAGGTAACATAACAGGAAAATCCTGACATTGTTTCCAACATTCCCGACGTTCACGAAAGTCTTCTGAGCCAGTAAGAGAGAATGGGACCTTGAGTTCCGAGCGGTCGAGAGTTATAATCCCTATATCATATTATCCATAGTTTGTGCTCCATGACCCACGAAAGTCTCGTCGAATTTACTTCCATACGGGGTGAACGTTATGCGCTTGTTTCTTTTCCTACGTCCGCATTATTCATAACGTTCTTTATTTTGTATTTGTATTGGACAAGTGGGTATGCACCAGACATTCGCCCACTAACAGTTCAATACGCCGTTTCTGAATATCAATCGAAACGTTGTCCCAGCAGGCACTGAACTACAAAACGCAGCGTGGTTTGGAAACAAATCGTATATTTCCCGCAATGACTGGAAATATGATAAGTAGTTATCTCTAGCCCAATCTGGAATCAACGGTAGCAACAAAGAGGAAGAAGAAAAGAAGCGCGAGACGGGCCACAACCCACTCGGCGGCACTGAAAAGCGTGCCAAGCGAAAAGTGCTAGGAACTTCCGAGTGCGTTAAACAACGCTCGAATAGATACGGGTTAAACGACATTGAAGAATAAAATGGTGAGTGAATTGTTAGGAAAAGGACAAGCGTTCGTTGCGTGCAATTAGTTGCACGACTGAAGAAAGTGGCACTGAGTTCATATTAGGCCTCCCATAACAGGCGTACACAGAATTATGCGCACAAAACAGACAAGCGGGAAAACAAGGTTGCGGCCGAGATCCTTAGAGAAGCCACAGGATTGCTGGTCACTACACACTACAGCTATATGGCATCTTTACAAGTCGAGTAAAGCCTATCGTTTTGGTAACTCATTCTCTCTCGGTAACAGTCTATTGAACGTACTTACGGAATCACTGCACCATGGTTTGGCGGTGCCCATCCATAGTCTGTTAACACAGACACTTCGGACCAGCACTCTTCCGGAGGTATGGAAAGAGGCCACTGTCACACTTATATTTAAGTCGGGTGATCGTTATCGGCCGATCAGTCTCACCAGCATCCCTTGCAATGTAATCGAGCGCCTGTTGAAACGCGCCATCCTTAAGCATTTCTTCTCGAATAATCTTTCCTCTTCTTCCCAGCATGGCTGTCTTCCAGACTGGTCAGGCATAACCAATATGCTTATCTTCATGGATAGCCTGACAGACGCAAAAGACAATGGCCATATCCCGTATGATATCTTTTTTGACTTTGCCAAAGCCTTCGGCCATGTCCCACACGGTCCTCTTGCACATAAGCTAGCAGCCTATGAGATCCAAGGAGAGGTTCTCCGCTGGATTACATCATTTCTTGATAACAGGACTTTCAGGGTAAAGACCGGATTAGACCTTCGTCCCCTTTTCCGATCTCCGCTGGAGTTCCTCAAAGATCTGTGCTCGTTCCGTTGCTGTGTCTAATATACACTAATGACCCTCCCGACCTTATTTCTAGCAATACCATCCTTTACGCTACCGGCTTAAAAATCTGGAATGCGCTTGATCCCGGTGCATTACAGATTGACCTCGACCGTATTAAGAGCTGGTCAGAAGACTGTAGTCTCCCTCTAAACGACAGTAAGTGTGCACATATGTCGCATGAAGAAGATTCGAAGAACCTATTTGTGATACATAGTTCACAAATTGTAACATATGGCGAAAGCTGATCTTAAAAAGGACATAGGGATTTGGCTGTCTACTAGTTTAACCTCTCCTTATCACCATCAGAGGGCTACCAAAAAGGGATTTGGGACTCTTGGGATGAAAAAAGAAACTTTCCCCGAATACACAGTTCTTTCCTTACAGAGTTATCAACCACTGGAACGATCTTTCTTGGGAGGTTGCTAGCTGTTCTTCTAGGGACCGCTTCAAAGCGTTATTAGATTCTCACTTACTTAAGTAGTTGTCGGGTTGGTATTTTACTCTGCTTTGCTAGATTAGTGTTTTACTCTGCCATTGGTATCCTCTGTAACCCGCAAAAGCGGTGCAACACCCTGTTTTCAATGACAGCCTTTTAGGTCAACAGAAAACCGCTGATGTCGAAACGGACGAACCGACGGGATCCGGGTAACTTGGGTCTACAATCTCGAACACGTGAGCAAGTCGCTGAAATCGCTGAAATCTTGGCATGAATGGGGGCTCACTAAATGTCAGTAAGTGTGCACATATGTCATTCGATGGAGACGCAATGCTTTCGTGATTCATAGTGCACTCGGCACAGTAGATATCATGAAAATTGATCTGGAGAAAGATCTGGGCATCTGGTTGTCGTCTAACTTATCATTCGCGCATCACCATGAAATGGCGGCAAAAAAAGGATTTACCGCTCTTAGGATGATTAAGCGCACTTTCCCCCGCATAGATAAGAGAGCGTTTCAAACGCTTTACGGGGTTTATGTCTGACCGCTTCCCAAGTATGCAAATAAGGTCGTGTATACCGACCTGAAGAAAGACATCAGCTGTTGAGCGTGTCCAGCGAGCAGTTGTCAAACTAGTCACGGGCCTAAGAGATGTCGCGTACGAGTCCCGACTTGAAATTCTTGATCTATACCCACTTGAGCTTCGACGGCTCCACGGTGGTTCAATTCTTGCACACTTCCTGTTTAGAGCAGATCTGGTTGAAAAGTTCCCCATCATGGTGAGTAATGACGACCGGCGAGAACATAACAGGAAGCTTTTGAAGCTTCGTCCTCTGACCTTCCTTAGGCAGCAGCTTCTTTCTTACAGGGCTATTAACCTTTGGAATAGTCTTATTCATGAGGTCATTAGCAGCGCTTCTAGCCATCGTTTTAAAATATCACTTGACTCATTTTCAAAAATCCTTATTATGCAAATAATGTGACTTCGTTTGTGGTATTTACTGTAATCCACAAGAGCGGTGCTACACCCTGTTTTAAATGACTACCTTTCAGATCAACAGACGCCGGCTTGGCGCTGAGCAAGAACAACTGACTGGATCCTGGAGCCTTTGACATCTTCCTCGGATCCGTGTATCAACCGCTGATTAGCAGGCGACCTCGACGTCTATACGACAGGTGACGAGACTGTTTTTGATTAGTGAAAGATGATGGCAGGTATCAAACTGGCATGTTTACATATTGGGTTCCGCCAAGTGTGATAAACATTACCTGTCGTGTTGGAGAGGGAGTCGATGCTATTTATCTTGACTTTGCCAAGGCCTTTGACCAAGTGAACCACTCTGTTCTACCAGATGAATTTCACTGCTGCGGTGTCAAGGGCAACCTTTTCCGCTGGCTAAAATCTTACTTATCAAACCGTTCCTACCGTGTGCGAGTGGGTTCCTCCGTATCTTCTGCCAGACTCAGCCCCAGCGGAGTCCCACAGGGCTCCATCCCGAGGCCACTACTCTTCTCTATCTTCATCAACGATTTGCCATCCGTAGTTTCGTCTCCATTGCTACTCTTTGCTGACGACATCAAAATCTGGCGCATTGTGCGTAACAGCTCCGACGCGAGCGCCCTGCTGGCTGATATTAGTGCACTTGACAACTGGTTCAAATCTAACTGCATCGAGTTCAATACCAGCAAGAGCAAAGTCATGCATATCAGGCACAAGCACAACTTCCCTTAATCCTTGGCAGAGCACTGCTCCAAGTCACGGACAGAGAAAAAGACGTTGGCACTGTTGCGACACGCAACCTCTCGAGTTCTCCCAATACTGAGACCAGCGCTAAGAAAGCCAATAGAGTAGTAGCGCTTCTGAAGCGTCTGTTTGAAAAATTTGAACGATCATGTTTCAACCACCTGTACAACAGCTTTGTTCGTCCTCACCTGGAGCAGGGAACCCTTGTTCGGCCTCCTCATTTACAAGAGGACAAACTAATTCTGGAAACTGTCCAGAGGCATGCGACAAAAGCAGTTCGTGGGATGGGTGCGAAGCCCTACATTGAGCGGCCTCGCGAGCTAAATCTCTTCTGTCTAGAATATCGCAGACAGACAGGTGACTTGATTTTAGCGTTTGTGATCATGAAGACCCCTAACCATCCGTGCAGGTCCCTGATCACTTGTGAGGATACTAGCTTACTCAGACGGCATTCAGTAAAAAAATTGTCAGTACAGCACACTTGAGCTAAGACCCAGTTTCTTCTCGGTTCGGGTCTGCAAAGTCTGGAACTCCCTGCCAGAACATATCGTGAACGCCACAACAGTCGCTGCGTTCAAATTCCGTCTGAATCGCTAATCCAACACTTAGTCCAAATCCCAGCACACTATTCTGTACACAGCCACGTATGTATGGTCGTCGGTTGAATAGGTCACTTGGTTATGTATGTTCATCTAGCTAAAGAATTGCGCATTTAACAACAGTAGGTGTGCATTTATCAGCTTGTTTGTTTATCTATTTATTCTCCGTTGCAGCCCTTGCTAAAACCAAGAAAATTTGCGACGTGTAACTATCCCTCTGGTACAGAGATACCTCGCCTGCAGAAAGGGAACCATCAAAAGCCGTGGCTTTCTACTTCTGTCTGTCACCCATTGAATCCATTGAAGCCATTGAACCTTTGTGGTTGGACGCCGGTTTAGCATCTGGCGACTTCTTACAACAGCTTAATTTTTGTTGATATTTTGTTGCACAATTTGATACCTCCAGATGAAGCATATTTGTTTAGCCCAATTTTATGCCCTATTTACGCTGGTGTAGAAATTCTTCACTTTTCCGTTCCGCACGCTTCACGCAGGACGCCTACTGGCTGTACACTTTCTTGCTTCTTAGTCGTGACACTATATAGAGTACTGCGCTGTTTGTTGTGTTCTGAATTATTGCCATTGGGTAACTCATGAGTTCGGTAAAGCGTGAATAGGTAGTAGAATAAAAGAAAATTATGTACAATATTATATGCAGGCCTGGGCTGGTTTTTCCCTCTGAGTGTCCTGTGAGTGACCCGAGAGTGCATGCACAGTTAAGACTCTCGTGGG
Source organism: Paragonimus skrjabini miyazakii (assembly GCA_014338405.1). NCBI lineage: Eukaryota > Metazoa > Platyhelminthes > Trematoda > Plagiorchiida > Troglotrematidae > Paragonimus > Paragonimus skrjabini miyazakii. The sequence goes on along the minus strand of JTDE01014812.1, from coordinate 7,642 downwards.
ACGCTCAGGGAACGGTCGTGCTGGCTGGGTAATCGAATCTAGAGTGAGACTTCGTGGGAGAGTTCCCACAAACTGGTGAGCCTGACAATAACATTTTCGCCGAAATTTGGCCCGATATTTTTATTCTGTGATCCTGGTATTTTCGTCCCACGCCATTTGGTGAGTCAGTCCCTTGGTGTACATTTTTTCAATGTACGGCATTTTATTGTTTTTATTGACCTTGCTTAATTTTTGGTAGTGTAGTAGGTCTGACCGAATTGTCATATTTATTCGCCCATTCTATATTTTCCGTTTTTTGCATATTACAAGCTATCGAGTGTTTATCATGTCTGCGGAAGATACTAAGCCCTCAAATTTGCATACTGTAGGCCCAGTTACACTAACAGTCCCTCCATTCTTGGAGATGGATTCCCTACTGCGGTTTGTTTGCTGTGAAGCCGAGTTCGTCAACAACAGAATTAACAGGCGATTTCGTTTGACCAGGCGAAGTTCAGTCAGTCAGGGTACAGGCTTCCGAAGAAAGTAACCATGCAACTGCGTAACGTCTTCTTCAGTCAACCCACGGAACATCGCTATTATACCCTTAAGGAGGCTGTGATCAAGCGGGTAACCTCATCAGAGAAGACCCGCTTACAGCAGCTTTTCAACGGATTACAGCTGGACGACAAACGCCCCTTTACGTTGCTCCGTGAAATGGAGCAACTTCTCGGTGGCTCCCGCATGGACGAGTCACTATTGCAAGAGCTTTGGCTGCAGAGGCTGCTGTAAACAGCCCAGGCTATTGTGTCCCTCGCCCGCTCACAACCGCTATCAGAGGCTGCCGAAATTGCCTACCAAGTGGTTGAGCGCTTCCAACCATTTCTGCAAAATCTCAATAATCCCAGAATAAATGCTATTCCTACGACCTCAGCCACGGAACGGCCTGTAAGTTCGCGCTCAACTGACCTTGCAGAGATCAAGGCCTTATGGGCGAAAGTGGCTGCCTTACGCAAAGACTTAGGCAACAAGGCTAGTAGCCGTTCCTGAAGGCGATCCCCCGGCGTCGGCATGCTAGCAGGTCGCCCCGTCGACGTAACCCAGCCTCGTAAAGGCTTCTGCTGGTACCATGAACGATATGGTACTAAAACTACTATATGTACAACCCCTTGCTCGTTTCCCTCACCGTTCCAGTGAAACCGGATCGCCGACGCGTAATGGCGACGGACGTCGCCGGCGCATCCACCCCTAGCCGCCTTATGTTTGTTCGGGATCTCTCCGCAGAGACCGCATTCCTGGTGGACACAGGAGCGCAGGCTGGTGTAGTCCCACAGACCCCCTCCGAGGCGACACAGTCAGGCGCTCCTTATCTCCGTGCCGCCAACGGCATCGTTATCCGGACTTTCAGCCAACGTTCGCTAACATTGGGCTTAGGTCTCCGACGAAACTCGCTGGATTTTCGTTATCGCTGCAGTTCCGTTTGCTATCATCGATAACGATTTCCCCCGACATTTCTGCCTTTTAGCCGATACACGACGCCATAAACTAATAGATGTCGTTACACACCTTAGCACTAATGGTAGTCGCACGACCGTTGCAGCCATCAGTTCTATTTATAAGACACCGGCTGCTCCACCGTCTTTTTCGGCACTTTTTCAACACTTCTTCCAACTAGTTTGGGCATCGAACGTCGTACCCGCTGTGACTTCAAGTCACACACCACACAGGAAGCAAAGGCCCGCCCGTCTCTGCTAGGCGTCGTAGGTGGGCCCCTGAAGAACTTAAAGTCGCTAGGGCAGAGTTCGAACACATGCTCTGACTCGGGATCATTCGTCCTTCCGACAGTTCTTGGGCCTCACCATTGCACCTGGTTCCCAAGAAATTAGAAGACTGGCGTCCTTGCGGTGACTACCGCGGTCTTAACAGAGTGACAGTCCCCGACAAGTATCCTATTCCACACATGCAGGATCTTACGACCTGCCTCGCGGGCAAAAGTATCTTGAGCAAAGTTGATTTAGTCCGCGCTTATAATCAAATTCCAATGGCGGCGGAAGACATACCCAAGACCGCTGTCATAACTCCATTTGGTCTTTTCGACATCTTGCGAATGCCATTTGGATTGACCAATGCCGCCCAGACTTTTCAAAGCTTTATACACGAAGTCACCCGCGGTCTGGACTTCGTCTGTCCTTACCTCGATGACATCTTGGTTGCTAGCTCTTCTGAGGTGAAGTACATTTTGCATCTACGTAGTTTGTTCGAAAGACTGACTAGCTACGGTAGTACAGTCAACCCGACGAAATGCGATATAGGCAAGTCGACCGTAAAGTTTCTAGGTCGCCGGATTTCAGGTGATGAAATTGCTGCCCTTCCTTCCAAAGTTCAGGCTATCCAGGATTATCCTGAGCTTTCTTCTTTTAGGAAGCTTCGTAGATTCTGTGGCCTGGTGAGTTATTGTTGTCGATTCATCCCTCGTTGTGTGCATATTATGCGGCCTATGATCGGTCTCCTCTGTGGAGGCGATCGTAAACTTTCATTTACTGATTCAGCGCGTACAGCCTTCGGAGTTCTTAAAGAGGCTATCTCCAGAATGGCCCTGCTTGCTCATCCAGACCCTAGCGCGCAGTTGTCGATCGTAGCCGACGCATCCGATACGGCTGTTGGCGCCGTACTACAACAGTGCGTTGGAAGCTGTTGGCAACCCCTCGCATTCTTCTCGAAACGGTTGCAACCCTCCGAGACTCGATATAGTACTTTTGGGCGAGAATTGCTAGCCATCTATCTTGCTATGCGCCATTTTCGGTATTCTGTTGGAAGCCGACGGTTCACGGTTTATACCGACCACAAACCATTGGTGCATTCTTTAAACTCATCGTCCGACAGGTAGCCCTCCAGGAAAATCAGGTACCTGGACTATATCTCTCAGTTTACGACAGACATACGGCATGTCTCGGGTGTCCTTAATCCTGTCGCTGATGCCCTCACACGGGTATACCAGGTGAGCAATTCTATGCCTATTCCTCTTGATTTGGCCGCCATTTCCGCTGCTCAAACAGGCGACCTCGAGATAGAGCAACTTCGCCAACGTATCTCACTCAAAATACAGCCTGTTCCATTAACCTTCTCTGAGGGCATCATCCTGTGCGACGTTTCACAAAGCGTACCTAGGCCGGTAGTGCCCTTATCGTTTCGTCGTGCGGTGTTCAACGCACTACATAATATTTCGCACCCTGGCATACGTGCTTCTGTTAACCATCACTGAACACTTTGTATGGCCTGAAGTGAGTCACGACGTTTGAAATTGGGCTCGTTGCTGTTCGGAATACCAACGTTCTAAAGTTCATAGGCACACTGAAAGCCCCATTGATGTCTTCCCGGCAGTGACGCACGTCTTCATCACGTGCACGTCGACCTCGTTGGACCATTGTCGCTTTCCAACGGTTTCACTTTTCTCCTGACTTGTGTCGACCGTTTTACTAGGTGGCCGGAGGCAATCTTACTTCCCGATTGCGCTTCCGAAACGGTGACTCGCCCCCTTTTGGAACGTTGGGTAGCCCAATTTGGTTGTCCCGCTTTGGTGACTACTGACCGGGGTTCTCATTTCGAGGGATCTTTCAAAGATCTCCTTGATACCCTCGAGTGCAAGCATATACGCACTACTGCCTATCATCCAGAATTCAACGGGATGGTGGAACGTTTTCATCGTCAGTTGAAAGCAGCCCTCATTGCGCAGTATAATCCTTCCTGGCAAGAGGCTTTACCGCTTGTTCTTCTTGGGCTGCGTAATACCGTCAAGATGGACTTAAAGGCCACACCGGCTCAACTTGTCTATGGTTGCACTCTACGTTTTCCCAACGAACTAGTGTCTCCGGCAACCAAAACTGTCGATTGTGGAAAGTGTGTAGCACGCCTGGCGAATCACATGCGGCGGTTACGTCCAGTGCAACCACGATAGTGTTCGTCACCCGTGCGTTTGCATGGGATGCCTTCTTCTTGCTCTCACGTCTTCATACGCACAGACGGCTCGCCCAAGCCTCTGCAATCTCCGTATACAGGCTTTTTTCGCGTGTTACAACGAGGCAAAATGTATTTCACTGTCGAGCGCGACGGCAAACGGGAGGTCGTTTCAATTGATCGAATTAAACCCGCGTTCATTGAAAAAGATAAGCCTAGTGTCGCACCTACACCTGCAGCTCCGTCGTTTCATTCTGATCCTATGTCAATCACACCTAATTGCACTCTCACACCTTCCCCCCTAATACATGACCGACGTGGTAGACGCGTGCGAAAGCCTGTAAGGTTCGCTGAGTACGTTAGTGTTTTCTACATATAAAATGCTTGTCCGTCACATTTTTTCTGCTACCGTTATTCAATATATTTTTTTTCGGCATACACTAACACGTTTTCTCCGAGTTCTTTTAAGCGTGATCTTTGAACAGCTGGTTTACGGTGTTGTTTAACGAATTTGAAAGTATCAGATCTCCAACGAATTATCGAGGTCGAACGATCCCTCAACACGATGAGCTTGTTTTTCTACCTGGTACAGGTATTTCACCGTTCATTCGGTTTTAGATCACCTGGACTTGGTGCAGTGGACAGACAACTCCTGAAGACTGCCGTTCAGCTCTGGGTAAACCTACCTCCCCTTTTCTCTCAGTTGTGAGTCTTTTGGGGTTGGATATCCCGCTGCGATAGATATGTACCGACGACTAGATAATCTAAATAACGGACTCAACCAGCGCACCGTCAGTTCGTGACCGACCATCTCATGTACTTTTCCCCCTACTATTCTCTTGTTCTTCCTGCTAGTTGGACATTTACCTAGCAATGGACATTACATTTTGGCCATTCCATTTTTGCAAGCCTATATTGTGTAACGAAGGCTCCTGTTTATCCTAGTAGCTTTGTGGGGGGAAGCTCTGTAGCAACCTCCTACAACAGCTTAATTTTTGTTGGTATTTTGTTGTATACTTTGACACCTTCTGGTGGGGCATGTTTGTTTAACCCAATTATATGCCCTATTTACGCTGTTATAGAAACTCTTCACTTTTCCGTTCCGCGTGCTACACGCAGGACGCTCACTGGCTGTACAATTTCTTGCTTCTTAGTCGTGGCACTATATAGAGTACTGCGCCGTTTGTTGTGTTCTGAATTATTGCCATTGGGTAACTCACCGTATGTGGAGTGAGACCATGTGGGAGATTTCCCACAGGCACCCTATCCTCCCATTGCAGAATTTCCAGCAACCACTACAATGGTTACCGCTGAGTTTTCTGCGCTAGAAATTAATGACCTTTCATCCAAGGTCAGTTCATACAGAGCAAGGGATCCTGGTAAGATCCATCCGAGAGTCCTCAAAGAAGTAGCTGCTAGTCTGGCAGAACCCTTTTATAAGCTGCTTACCCAGCCTCTCCAGGCTGACATTCTCCCTAGCGCATGAAAAGAGGCGACGGTCACACCCATGTTTAAAACGGGCGATCGGCACTCTCCTGCTAGCTATCGGCCAATCAGCCTTACCAGCATTCCATGCAAGATAATGGATAGCTTATTCAAGCGTACCGTCCTCAATCACTTCTTATCAAACCATCTTTTGTCCTACGCCCAGCATGGCTTCCTTCCTAACCGGTCATGCATAACGAATATGCTTATTTCCGCAGATAGTCGAACGGAAGCCAAAGACAATGGCATCATCTCAGATGCCATTTTCTTTGACTCTGCCGAGGATTTCAACCGTGTCCAACACGGCCCTCTGAAACACAAACTGGAAGCCTATGGTAGGACGTTTAAGGTCAGTATCAGGCAACTAGAAAGAGATATTATGAAATACAAAATGAATGCAGGAAGGTTTGAAATGAATCTGGCAAAGAACCAACAAGAGAACCCTAAAGACTTCTTTAGCCATGTTCAGGCCAAAGGGGTCATTAGGAGAGGATTGAGTAGCATTGTTGATACTGAGGGCGGTGTTACTGAATCAGCACTACAAAAGGCGGAGGTTTTCCGCCGGTTTTTTGAGGCGTTACATATTCCGGACTCTGGAACCACCACAGTGGGATTGCAAGAGGAAGTTGAAATAGGAGGGGAAGAGGTTAGGGATAGGTTGGATAAACTAGACGTGAATAAAGCGATGGGACCGGACTGTATCTATTCAAGAATACTAAGACCTCTCAGTGATGTTTTACAGGAGCCTCTCACTGTGTTGTTTAATCTTACCTTAGAGAAGCCATCATCCCATCCATAAGGGGGGAATAAGAAACACGAGGTGGGCAACTACCGATCAGTAAGTCTCACATCAGTTGTCCTGAAACTACTGGAAAGAATTATTAAGGATGGGATTGTGAGACACCTTACTGAGAATAGGCTTCTCTCTGCAGACCAACATGGATTTGTGAGGCATAGGTCTTGTCTCACCAACCTAATTTGTTGCCTCGATGAGATCACGGAGAGACTGGATTGGAGAGGGAAAGTTGGGGTTTGTTACTCGGACTTCAGGAAGGTATTCGATTAAGTGAACCACCGATTGTTAATCCTCAAGTTAGGGACCTTTGGTCTTCCTTCAAGACTGGTAGGATGGATACAGGACTTCTTGAAAAGTCGCACCTTCCATGTAGAGGTTGCAAGGAAAAGGTTCACAGAAGGTGCAGTGGTATCTCAGGAATCAGTGCTTGGACGACTACTGTTTTTAATGTTCATCAATGATCTCATCAAAAACCTGAAGTGTCCCTGCGATATCTTCGCCAAGGTTGTAGGAAATCCTGACAACACGAGCATGCAGGAGGACTTGAATACTGTCCAGAAGTGGTCGAATGAATGGCACCTACCCTTGAATGTAGACAAGTGTAATCAGCTGCTTGCTGGGGAACAGCCAGGGTCAGTCAGGTATTTTGGCAAGGAGCATGAGGAGAGGGAGCTGAGGACGGTAGAAACAATCAGGGAGTTGGAAGTGTTCATAGAGGGGAACTTCAGAGTTTCCAACCATTGTTTAGAGCCGGCGGTAGAAGAGTATAGTTATTACGCATTTATATCTTTTCTTTCGTCTCCATTATTCATCACGTTCTCCATTTTGCGTTACAGCTATATGGCTTATTTACAAGTTGAATAGAGCCTATCGCTTTGGAAACTCACATTCACTCTCAGTAACAGTCTACTGAATGACCGTTTCCAATCACCATAATTTATTCAACTTGTTAAATGGCTGATCGTTTCGACGCCGACCTTCCCTCGCTTATCGCAACTGACCAGCGGCCGCACTGGTGAAAAATGTTCGAGAACTTTCTTTTCTCCTGCAAAACCGCTTGTTATTGATGCATTGTCTACTCTCGTTAATTATATCAGTTCATCTGTATACGAACACATCGCGAAATGTGACTCCTACAAAACAACCATGTGTACAATCCAGAATCTCTACATTCAACCAAAAAGTAATGTTTTGCTCGAAATATTCTATCCAATGTTAAGCAATAGAACGGGCAAAGTCTGAGTGAATTCCTTCAGAAACTCAAAACCCTGGCTTCGGACTGTGATTTCCAAGCGGTCTCTGCTGAATTGTATCGTGAAGAACCTATTCGTGATTCATTCATTCGTGGTTTAAACTCTCATTCTATTCGTCAGCGACTACTCGAATAAAAACCCTTGAACCTCACTTCAGCCTTCGATGTAGCTAGACAAT
>JTDE01014811.1:0-17923 GCA_014338405.1 Paragonimus skrjabini miyazakii | reverse complement strand
TTGTTGTTGCTATACGCAGTTTGTATAAAAATTGCTAGTTTTACGTTGGCGACTGATGAGAGTAAATCGAAATGTTAACATCTCGCGATATATGTCTCCTCTCTGTTTTGACTCAATCCACATGGTTTAAACATCGAGTGTATATGTGAATTTGAGGAAGATGAAAATGGTGAAGAGCAATGAAAATTATGAGGAACAAACATTTTATAAAACGCTCCAATACCGCTCTGAATAGTCCTGCGGCAGCCTAATCGGCCATAAGCACTCGATACCCCCGATCTGAAAACGCTGCTGAATCTTGTGCACGTCACTGTGCTATAGTTTGTGAACAAGGGCAACAAGTGTCAAAGTTATAAAAAGCGATAGTGAAAAGGATAAAACACAAAGCGAGTACATGGCGTGTATGTGACTGACGCAATGCAAAGGTATAAACGTGAATAATGAATTCAAAATGCAGTCGCTGAATAGATCATAGTAGGCAATCCCGATCTATGTGGAACTGGGGCGCCAACTTGACGAGACGTGTGCGCCAAAAATGTATTGCTAAGCAGAATCAATTCAAACAAGTGGTGTTCATTATGTACAAGGAAAAATGGTGCAAACCGTATGTAAAAATAAGGCGAAATATGAAAATATGTACAATACCCTGTAAGGGAAAACGAGCAGATATATACCCAGATGATATTCGACAGAATGCACACATTAAACGATGAAGAAAACCGTACGAAATTTGATACTCAGAGCCCCAAATATAAACGATAACAGAACCACAGCCACAGCGCAAGAATTTGAATCAAAATTCGAGTTTTCCGCGGGGATTGGATATTACGTCTACGGAAACTGAGAAGGAAGTATTGAACTCAAAATATGATAACGATTAGAGATCAATGACAGTGTAATCGGTAATGCCGCATTCGGGACATATTAATCGATGCATGGTTGAAGAGGTTTATGTGTTGTTTAAATTGTTAATTTTGCTGGAGGGCGGCATTTGTTGCACGTTTTTTGCCCAGAATGCCTCCGAAGCTTGATCCAAGTGCTGTGACTTACAGTGAGTTAAGTTATTTATCGGCTTTAATTCCACTTTAGCCTACCTTAGGGTTACTGGCGGTGAAGTTGGTGCAACTGCCTCACTAGCTCCAAAAATCGGCCCTCTGGGCCTGTCGCCCAAGAAAGTTGGTGACGACATCGCCAAGGCTACTCAGGACTGGAAAGGCTTGCGAATTACGGTTAAGTTGACTATTCAGAACCGGCAGGCACAGATTAGCGTTGTTCCAACTGCTTCCTCGCTGCTGATAAAAGCCCTCAAAGAACCCCCTCGCGATCGTAAGAAGACGAAGAATATCAAACACAGTGGTAACATCTCTTTTGACGATGTCCTGGAGGTTGCAAGGATTATGCGACCTCGAAGTATGGCATGTGAACTCAGTGGTACTGTGAAGGAAATTCTCGGAACAGCACGTTCAGTTGGTTGCACAGTGGATGGAGAAGCTCCTCAGACCATAATTGAACGTGTAAACTCTGGCGAAATTGCTGTACCTGCTGCGTAGAAATATACGCGTCTGGTGTGCGACATTGCTTATTTTCTTTCGTGGTCTTTTGGTCATCGTTTCTACATTTACGTTGACAAACTGTTGACATTTTCCATGCCATCGTGTAGGGATGAAAAGTCAGAGTCTAACTGATGGTATCCAAACACGACTTGGGCTGAACGGTTGACAATGAACTGGACACTAGTAGTCGTCTTGCCTTACAATGTTTGTTATCTGTACGATGGAAATAGTGTAAACCCACGGACTCCCGTTGTGGTCAGGTTGCTCCAAGCTAGGTTGTTGTGCCAAGTATTGATAAACTGTTAGGGTGCCGGAGCGCGGACTCAGTTCCTGAACGTGCTACGATTCATCTGATTAAATCGAATTGTTTTTGACTGGAGGACTGGGTCAGTTTCAATCCGCAACGGGTGTTTCATATGTTCTGCTAATAGGTTTGTCTTAAATTGGGTACTTAATGCAAAAGGTCACTGTTATATCTGATGAAAAAATCTTGCTAAAGTGCAGCGTCTAAGTGAATAGTGTGCGCCCCAGGGATCAGTTTACTTATAGGTTTCGGATGATTTCGTCAGCCCGTCATGCTTTCCCACGAGTTAGGCAGGTTTCGAATGATCGGGTTCGGACTTTTCATTATCTCCATCCGTTCTGCTCATACAACTGCCCTGTTATTCGCTACATCTCCACAAACTTGTTCAGTTTAGGTCACCTTGTAATCAGTAGTAGCAGTCAGTTTTTAGGTGTGGTTGCCGTGTACTTGTTTCAGTTGTCTCGGCTAGGGTAGCTACACTCCGAGGTGTTGATGTTTGATTACACATGCGCCAGCTACATTTTCGACCTCCTGAAGCCTGAGTTGGGTGACAAGTTACGAGTTGGATGGTTTATCGCAATTTCTATTTTTGTCTATAATATGGTCCTAAACTGCTTCGCACCTAGCGGCGGGTGTCATTGTTGTCCGACACAGAATTTACGCTTACTGTCAGCTCATTGGGACGACTTGCTCATATTGTAGAAGAGTGACCCCCTAACAATAAAGCTTGGCCACATATTGATGTAGTGTGGCTAGCGGGTAACTACGCATCATAAGGTTGCTATTCTGAGCGCATGACAGTGTCCAGTTAACCTATCCCATGTGCACATATGTGGATTTGTAAATCAGGAATAGCGAAGCTGATAAATTTTAGATCGGGGTACGTGGGTATTGGCTAAGATGATGTTTGGTTCATATCTTGATCTGGCTTATTCTGGTTCGCAACAGCGGGAGCCCTGTTTTGTGTTTCTTACATTCAGGGCCTGAAAGGATGTTACGGTGACGGGAGGAAACAATCGTTTAGTGCTACGGGAACTTGCATATTCACGCAGACCTCAGGAACTCTTCCTTGGTTTAGGATGTTTGTAGAAATGATCGTTGTTCAACTGGCGGGGTTCAATAAGGACGAATAGTATTTTTACTGCCTCAGCCAGTCCCGCTAGTGTGGTACGTACGCGATGTGCAACGGTTTGATCGGAAGGTATCTAGTAAATCGATGTCGAGTTACGCTTGCTAACGCATTGTCCGCCCTCATTTCTTCCAGTTAAATTTTCCCGTGTAGCTTGCGGAGCTAAACCAACTGAGACGATCGGTAGAGGAGGCCAATTAGTAAATGAGTGCTATATTGCTGATACACGAAATCGACGTGCGAGCGATGAGTCAAAGCGATAATGTATCAGAACGGAAAGCAGGCTTGCAGTATGAGTTTTACGTTCGAGTGTGCGGGATGCCCTGCAATATCCCCGCTTATTCTAGCGGTTGTTTCAGCGCGGAAGTTTTCACGCGGTGTTCCTGCTGGATGTCTACGGCAACTCTTATATTCCATTTGGATAGAATAAAACCGGTCTGACAAAGACTTGCTTCTGTGGATGTGCAGTTAACACCGACGAGTACGTACTAGTGCTCTGATTGGGGCATCACTTTTTCGCTTGGTGTTTTCGTCAACATTTGTTCGTTCTAGTTTTTTTCTTCAAGGCTTTTCGTCGCTACTGCGATGGATAGCTGCTGTAACCGTAGTGCTATCTGACCCTGCCCAGTCACGAATGCATGTGCATCTGTGAGGCATCGTCATACGAATCTGTGCTTATTGTTTACAGTTCCGGCGGCTGCGACTGACTGTTGTATGAAATTCTGATCTTTCCTACTTATCTGACGCGATAGTCATGATTGCGCACTTCTCTGGTTCGGATGGCGATGTTGGCGAGGACTTAGGTGTTGTCAGGTACTGCTGTTTCAGACAGCTGGATAGGTCTCACTTTCAGGTGGGTTAAGCTCTTGAATCACTAAATCCCGGTGGGGTCCTCCTGTTTCCCAGTAAGTTGTACTCCCGAGTCAGATTACAGGTGCGGTCCCCCAAGTCGTTCTTCTACGGCTACATGACCAGGAAGTATCAGAACTCATCGTCCTTCCTGTTCCTATTTTTCCGTCATTTGCCGCCCATTTTTGACTCTTCCTGTACTGTCGGGTTTTAGTTGATTTTGAAAGCCAACAAAGTACGTAAAATTCGGGGGCACCTAATGTTCACATCCTCTGACAATTAGGTCGTCCGGTTTCTGAACACTCAGTTTGGAATTTCATATGTTTTGAGTCTGAGATGCAAACGTGTGATTCTAGCACTATTTACTTGATTTCACCCATAGATGACTGTCGAACCTCTGGCTAATACACTGTAGGATCTCGTGGTCGAGCTGAGGGTGTGATCACGTTGAGTTCCAAAGCTTGTTCGATTGGACCGCAACGAACGCATTCGTTGACCTGTTTATTTTAACCGCATATGGCGCAACGAACAGTTGTTCATTTGCGAAAAGTGCATCCCATGGTGCCCTCGTCGACTTTTGAAACTGGTCAACCACTCTAACTTCATCGTACTCTCAAATGATTTGAATACTTAACTTTGTCATCCTGCTTCTGAAACGATGCGAGTGGATGGTACGGGCACGACCCTCCGATAGCAGTGAACGACTAGTGCTTATGTGTATCCCATTAATTGTATTCTGAGTATCTCAGGCGTTCACCACTCCTAGTGGTGTTCGTCAAGAGTGTCCCATTTCCCCCTTGTCCAGCTTTGTCATGGACGAGATTATGGAACGTGCGCTTAAGAATCCACCGAACCTGTTGTGCTTCTTGGCATTATATCACATCTCGTGCTTTTCAGCCGGGGACACGAACTAATTGCACAGAAAGTCAGTTTTAGGCGGCACCACTCTGTCGAAGTTTGTCGTGCACTCTGGAACAACCGTCTAGACTGATGCATTGTTGTTCGTCCTGTCATTCGTTCGGATTTCGTGCACACTCAAGTTACAGATGTTTAGCTGACGGAAAGGCTATCCCTGTAATTTGTTGTACACTACAAAACAGGCGCTCATAAACATGGGAGGTAAAAGTTAAGGATAAAAGTGGAGGTGGAGAAGAGACAAGGTTATATTGTCCGTTGATCCATCGCAATAATAGTTCCCTACGTGGGATCCAAGTAATACACACGTCCAACCGAATTACATGTGGATACTTAAGGATTTGATGATGCTAGTGGTGATATACTCTCAACCGTAATCGCCGTCCTCATACTCAATAGCCGATAGCTTTCATTCTAAAAACCGTCGCCACAGAAGCGCGGTGGTATGAGCCGTTAGTTTCCGTTTCTCTAGCTAGCACTGCTCTACTTCACCGCCCGATATCCGCCGCCCCAAGCCTGAAGAATTCAGCAGTCAACTCTGTTTTGTCGACGCCCACCAGTTCCATCATTCACATGACGTTGCCAGTTGGATGGTTTAGAAATTAACTCTCCGTATGGAACTTAATTTTAACAGTAAGACGGACAAACAGAACCCAGAATACTCGAGCGGTTTGCCAACTGAAGCCTACATTGGTAGGATGCTGCGGTCCTCGGCGTACGCTCTGTACTGGCGAACCGAGGACAAGCCTTGAACCTTGTCATTGCGTCCATCGCAGTCGCCAGCCGATACTCAGCTTCCTGTGTAGCCTCATACCGCACTTAACTGTTGTCGTTCCTTCAGCGTTCACACTTGTACACGGTCGTCATCGCTATTAAACGTATCGTTCTAGGAAAGGTCCATATAACTAAGGGCCTTCTTGGATCTTCTTAACCGTGATGTAGTCGATGTGATGGTCGAGTCTGTAGAAAAAGCCTTATTCGCTACCTTATCGCTGTTGTAGCTTCAGCGTGCATTTTCGGACGGATTAAACCCTTATCATATGAATCACACTTGCGACAGCGCTGGATTTCTGTCACGTCGGTAAACCTTGTGAACAAGCGTCGCTCGATTTCCCCTGGTTCTGAATATGATGACTGTCGAGAACGTAAACGCAACCTGACAAAGCTTGCTTAAAAACCGTGAGCACCACTTGGTGGAACATTCGGAAGAGATGGAAAGATCCTTTTTATATGAAAGTAGCAGAAAGCTATTTTCCATGATTCGTGGTTGTATTGACCATCTATTCAGTGTACGTGAGTTCATATGTAAAAGATGGTTTACTTATCACCAGCCAGTCGCGCCGACTTGACGGGTGGGCTGAACATTTTGAGGAACAGCTCAGCTGGCCCCAATTAGGCCATGTGAGCGGCGGGTCCCGAATGGTCGGTTATTACGTTCCGGCCCGCCCTTCATCAAAAGCAGAAGTGGCCCTGAAGCTTTAGTTTTTGAAACGTAACGAGGTTTCTGGTCCGGATCTCCTCTATTCCCTTAAGGATGGTGGGAAGAGGTTGGTACTAGAACTGACGAAACTCCTTCAGACGAGTTAGGAATCTGAAGAGGTACTTCATGATTGGTGCTTAACAACAGTAGTTCCCGTTTTCAAAAAGAGGACCATAAATCTATGTGACAACCACTGGGGCATCAGGTTGGTGTCTGTTGCGTTCAGTTTACTCACTGAATTCATTTTACGTCGGCTCACTAAGCCCAGAGGAAGTGGGATACGCGAAGAACAGACAGGATGCCGATCCGGTCGGGGGTGCGTTGAGCGCATTTTTACCTTGCAACGGATCTTGGAACAACGGCACTGTTGCAGGCAGCCGACGGTCGTGATCTTTTTCGACCTAAAGGCTGCTTTCCGTTCAGTTGCTCGTAACGTTCTCTGGAGCTATCTTCTTTACAAGGGAGTATCAGGGAAATACGTAGATATGCTCAGATCACTGTATGCTCATTCTGCCAGCAGGTTGAAGGTTTGTAGACAACTGTCTGAGGCGTTCATCACTCCTAATGGTGTTCGTCAAGTGTGTCCCTTCCCCCCCACATTGTTCACTTTTGTCATGGACGATATTTTGGAAAATACTCTTAAGGAATCCCTTGAGCTTCTTCCTGGCGCTATGTTGACCTACCTGGAGGATGTGGATGACATTTTCCTACTTAGCCCCTCTGCCGAAGACATGCAGACCATGCTGAACGAGATGAGTGACCGGGCTGGTTTGTATGGAATGCGCTCTGAACTCTCAAGGTGAAAAGTGCTTCCTCAGTACTGGGATATTCCCACTCTTACCTTTGTTGTGGGCAATTCACTTGAGTCTGGATAGTTTCACGCACCTGGGTAGCACTATCTCGTCAGCTTGTTATATTACTGATGAGGTATATGAACGGAGATAGCAAAAGCACGAGTTGCCGACGGACTGTCTTGTTGCTCACAGTCAGTCCATTTGATACTGGCTAACTGGCGGAAACAACGATGATCGAATATCAAGAGTTTGTATGCATCTTCCGTAAAATTACACCCTCATTGCTCAATTTCTAACTGCGTAGTTTGTGTTTGTGGTTAGGTGATCTCTGAGTGAACTACAAAGGAAGACGGGCGCGAGTAACAACATGATCTGGGTCGAGGTGATTACTCCATAATGAACGGCAATCTTTAATAGGGTTGCACAGCCGGTGGGTGACGGCGCTATGTTTGCGTCCATGGATAGGTTGCACAATGTGGTCTCCACGTGACACATTTTCGCCGTTTGCGCTGAAACGCCTAACCCAATAGTCTGCATGATGCGCATACTTGAAGCGGTCGGTCACCGTTGCAAATGCGTCGCATATGAACATCAAACATTCCATCCAGACTCTTCTCATCTGACGTAAAACGTCCGACGTGCATTCATATCACCTACAACCACAACGATGTCTGAGTGATTGGTTTTTTCCAGTAGATGGCGTTCTGGAACTCAGTAACTGTCTGTGCAAATGTGAAAAATAAGCGACGTTTTTCTGGGCTGTGTCAACAGACTGACTGAAATGCTAAGGCCGACGACGCATAGACGATCATTCACTGGGATCCAGTGGAGCATGTTCTACTCTGTATTAGAGCTTTGTGCAATTGCCATTCCAGCTTCATTACGAAATTGAGCTTCATTGTCACCAGAGACCCGTTTCTAGACTTGAGAGAGCTTGCTAGAGCGGACTTGCTAAAAACACCTATTCTCACCGGCTGTTTTGGTTCAGTGAGAGCGTAGTTACCGGTAGAAGAGGAGGAAGGGAAAGACGATTGGACTGAGCTGTCAGAACAACGCTGACTTTCGTTGTTTTTCGGTCGCTTATGTTACGAAAGGAGGTTGATTTGAGGAGCCTCATCCCGTTCTTAATCCGACAGTCTGATGTACGAGACAACGGAAGATAGAGTTTTCTTTGAGGCTTTGCCGGGAGTCAACGACTCAACAGTCTGATTCATTCAGCAGTGAGAGGCTTGTACAACTGGCGGACACTGTAAATGAGATATCGCTGTCTGATTCTGGTCACTGCTGTGCGCAGTGGTTTTTTTTTCGAAGCCAAGTCAGACTGCTGAACCAAGCCGACAGTTTTTCGGCCGTATTGGATAATACGCCGGCGGTCATGGCCAACGGTTGGGCCAGCAGAGTGCTTTTTATTTCAAGGTACATTTTCTAACCCCTTACTTGGAAGGTAGTATTGCCGTAAATATGAAAGAAGTTCAGTTTTGATTTGTTGCACTTGTCGGCTGAATGCCGATTTTTTGAGTAGCGGTTCACCTTATGAAAATGCTTTTGCTGACCATTTCGTTTTAGTATCTGCTTCCGAAGCTCAAGTCTACGTTCCTCGCATTAGCTTCCTATTTGACTCCATCATTGGCTGATTTCGAATGTGTTTGGTGATGTTGAAACCGAATCTTATCATCTTACTTTGGTGGGATCGTGGTGCCTCCCGAAGCTATCAAATTTAGCACTTATGTCGAACTCAGACCGGAGGTATCTGCATGCGCTGTGACAGACAGTAGTTTCGATGTCAGCGGGGATGAATCTCTTCATTTTTCTGACTGTTGATAAGACGTTAGTGAAACTACTTGCAGTGTTCATTTGACAGATTAGCTGGACACTTCGGGACGCAATTCAACCAATCGGAGCCACCTTGTTTATCTGTAACCGATGGGCACAATGTGTACAGTTTTTACCATTTGGAGATAGATTATGCACAAAAGTATAAAAAAACAGCTGCGGTAAATTTACACGGCCACTCCTGGTTTCTATGCTCTCTCCTGGCTGAGGCTCTGGTTTAGCTTTAGGTGGTCACGTATTTTAAAAGCTGAATTTGTGTCAGTTGGTTTACGTAACGGTTGTAGAGCCGTCTCTCCAGTGGACTGGCCTGCAAGCCATTTATGACTAGTACTCCGTTTTACTACAGTGTGTAGTGACTGATTTGAAAAAATGATTTGGTGTTCCGATTAACGTAGAAAAGCGCACAAGAAATCACTCTGAGTCTCATGAGGTCTGGATGTGTAGTCACATGCGGTTTGAAATAATCAGGGGATACTGTTAGACGAAACGGGTTGGATGACGAACGATCTCATGTAATTGAAACGAACGACGGATATTACGATTAACGTCTAGTGTAATAAGAAATACGTCAGAGATCAGGTTGATACCGAATCTTAATGTCTCTACAGGAACCGTGTTAGACAATATCCATGCATGCATATACGGAAATAAATAAGACCGTTTCCGTACATCAGTGACAAATACGCATCATTTGCCATATGCTCATAATCATGTTTCATTTTTGAATGACATTCCGTTTGCAGGATACCCTGGCCAAATCCCACCATCGAAGTGGGTATGACAGTGAAAACGAAGACTCAGCGTGTTGATTCCGTTTATTATTAACGACCCTGGGAAAGAGTGTGCGAAGAGACGTTAAACTAACCAGGCACGGACCGGGTTGTTACTTAATCCTGCAGCGAAAACGATGTAATAACTTGTTGACATAATAACAACCTGACATAAACGAAAGTAAGTTGAAGAAGTATCGAAAAAGTGCGATCATCAAAAATACCATTTGCTGTGGTGAACCTGGTGCATGCGGTTGATACGTAGACAATCTTTGGAAAGTTTAATTGGGCTTCAGTCGACGCACTAATAATCGTCGTCTTTTGATTGCAGGCGTGCATTTTAGACCATTGGTGCTGGCGAATTGGTCGTATGAAATATTACTCAAGACGTCTACTTTTAAACTCAAACACAGGAACACTTTCTCTGGTTTTTCATTTATTTAACTTGGGAAGAACTTGCGATTTTCCAGCTGGATAACGTCTGAAGCCATACGTCGTATATCATGTGAGCATAGCTGCTTCGAGACACTGACGTTTTGGGTTGGGCTAGCCGTCGGTGTTGCCCTCAGTTTCATAGAAAACTTCTGAGGTCTATTAACTTCATACAGATTGAATATCACCTACAACTGCTTGCACCTGTCGCATTCCTATAGACGTTCCAGCCGGCCCATTTTGTAAAGAAGCACTAGACTTGAATTTCGTTCTCATTATTGCTCGTCAGTAGTGCATATCCTTGTCACGGCCGGGACTAGAACTCTGGCCACGCTTTCATGTGGCAACCGTGTTGACCACTGCGCCATCGACCTCACATTAGGCACGGGCGAATTATCATGTATGAACGGTCAGCAACTTTCGCTTGTGAGTAATGATCAGGTTACCCGATCGCCTCGAGAGGAGACACAGTAATTGTCCTGTTAGTTCCGATCGATGACCCCTCGACTAGGACTTCTCTCGTAGTGGAACTTTCGCTGGATTTATTAACTTGTTGAGCGGTATTTTGATAATGATGATGCTTATTAACTTGCTAAATTTACAGGGATGTATAGGTATACGGCTCTACTGTGCTGTTAGCAGTTTGTTCGAAACCGGTCTAGTGCGGTCTAAATTTCACTGTACTACAGCTTTTTGTCTATGTATCGAAGGAGTAGACTAAACCATTGGAAGTATGTCGTACTAAACCTTTGCTCATTCGCTGGAAGGAGCCCGGCTACATAATGTCATGGCCATTTTTAACATTTTCGTGCTTGATTGGTTTTACTATAAGGATTTAAGCAAAATTATACGTAGCACCGTCTGGTAGTACCTGTTCACTTGTGGCAACAAATGTGGTTGGTATTTCTTTCGGCTAACCTACTTCGAAAGGTAGCATTATACTCGTGTTTCGTCTTTACAAAAGCTCATCAGTGGTACATATAGTCCTCCGGCCTGGAGTTTTCACTCCGGCGTATCAGCCACAATACAGTTAACCTCACCATAGGCTGCACACACAATGCTGGGGTTATGCGTTTGGATTTGATCGTTCGGACATGTCTCTTATGAGCGTGGTTAACACGCTAATCTCACAGGCACGGGAATCGGAGTGCAAATTCCGGTCACAACGAGGATATGTACTACTGATGAGCTCTAGTAAAAGCGAAACTCGAATCTGATGCTTCGTTTTGAAGTGGGCTAACCGAGCGACTTATGTGAATGTGAATGCCGCAGTTGAGTTTATGTGGTGTTCAGTTGGAGATACTTTAAATCCCGAACTTTTATCAATAAATGTAGACGATTTGTTTGCCAGAAGAAAAGTGATGAAAGGCAAGATAGCCACATAGTTCCGTTGCGAGGTACCATTTTTTACCTCACCATTGATACAAGAACATTGGCACTCTTTCTCAACCAACTGTTGAAGCACTTTTTAATTTCGGTTACTCGTCGTTACTTTTTGGGACTGGTTCGTTCTTAAAGGACTTCTGGTGGAATCTGTCGGCTTGAATTGTTTGCTTATTCCTTCCGAACGCAGCAGGTATCTCGAACGCTCTGCAAGCCAGTTGGCTTTTAGCAAAGTTACCTAATTTCTCTGTTCCTCATCAGTGATGTTGTAAATGGTATTCTGATGGTGGATCCCAGAGGCTCAGGGTATCTGTGATTTTGCTAAACAGTTTTCTACAAGAATAGGGAAAGCGTGTGATGCATTCGCAAGTTTTCATCATTTGCGGTGTCTCGGAAGGATACGGTTATCGCTTAAAGTTGAAGCTTAAAGTCCGGTCTTATCTTACCCCTCAGCAGTTTAGTTTATCCATACTGAAATTGTATTCGTCCCTGCCGGTTTGGGTTTTTGAAGTATGTTGAACGTATGCAATACCATAATATTTAAAAAATTGACCTTTTGGATGGATAACGGAAGCTGGGAAATTGTGTACTCTGCGCTGGCGGAATGTGGACGGGATGTCTACCGCACCGCACATTGTTTATTGTTGATGCTGACGTTTGAAAGTTACGAGGTGTCCGATAGTGATATGGCCACGGACCACATGAGCCTTAACCATCACTGTGCCTCACAAGGTTTGTAGTGGTCCCATCGCTGGGTAGATCTGTCTCGGACGTATTGTAGCAAAATGTCGTTCAATAAAGCACGGTCTTTGTTGTCCAACTTGCTGGTGCCCACGTTACGAGCGCGTTGGCGTTTATGAAGCGGAATTCTGGCCTGCGACACAACGCCGGTTTCCACTCATATCTCATGTGTACTTCGGGCTGATTTGTGTTTGTGGCTGAAGCCTTTTGTGATTTTTTCGCTTCACATTTCTCGTCCTTTCGTCTGATTTATTTGCACGATGGCTCGTCTGGTCTGGGTGTTGTGCGTAATTAACTCGCCGTGGGGTTTGGACATATCTCACCGCCGCGTTGAGGTATCTCACCGAGTGTTGGGATAATCGTGCCTCCTATGTGGTCATCAATCACTTTCTGTCTGTCATGCCTCGTCCGTTGATCCGATCTTGTTGAGTAACGGCCCATCCGGTCGCCCTTGTTGTCCACAATCCGATTGCTACGGGCTTTTGGACATACCTCATCGCCGCGTTGAATTATTCCACTAAGCGTTGGAATACTCGCGCCGATCGCACTTCTCTTCTCTAAGGAACTTGTCGCGATTGTGTCAAGGTGCCAGATGTAAAGCATTGATTCATCGCCCATGAGGACCTTGGTTGATTTGGAAGCTCATATTCTTGAAGTTTGTGATAGTAAGTGATTTGTTCCGTCGTCTTTTCCGAATTTGCGGCATCGGGATCGGATGTTTATGGTCGGCCGTAGTCCCTTACTTTTACTTGGTCTTCGATCTTGAACGGGCGCCACTTATGTATGTTGTTCCTCACATAGTATTCCTGTTTATTTCGGCACTGTGTTTCTGTTGTCCGTTCGAGCACACAGTATTCCAGGTGTTGTTCTTGCGGCGATACTTGCCCCTGTCTGTCTCCGACACATACATCCAAGAGAATCCTTTGCTCCCTTCCGTATGTAAGCTGGAATGACGGAGTCTGGGTTGTTGCATGCTTCGTCGTGGAGTACCCAAACAATACCTCTGGTAGTCCTCAGTGATTGCCTCTGCTGTTCAGTCATTTCTTCGTTGTACGATTGAACCACTCCGTCAACCAGTTCGTGTGTGAATGGTATGACAATGTTCTCAGGCGCTGAATTCCCAAGTTCTTCAACGTCTGAAATTGCCGCCCCTCACAACACGCGCCTTGGTCCGTGATAACTCTGTGTGGTACTCCAAGGCGAGCCAGGACGTTGTTCATGAAGACATGTGCAACTGTCTCGCTCGTTTGATCGGTTGTGAGAATGGCTTCTATTCATCGCTTGGAATGGTTGATCATTACGACTACGTAGCGATTTACATTTGGGTTTGTTGGGAGTGAACCGCTCCATGTGCGTATTGCTCTGTTACTGTGGGTTGCATCGGTGGTATTGTCATCACTGTCTCTCGATTCTGTTGGTAGTTGGGGCATGCCCGAATGAAATCGGCCACGTCTTTCCGCATCGTGGGCCAAAATACTGTCCGCCGCCGTAGGCCAAAGACGCGTTCTCGCTCTATATAAACATCTGAGTGTGCCAGTCGACTCACACGTTCCGTCTGGTCCACTGGAATGAATGGCACCCTTCGAGATCGCAGCCCGCTCTGCACCTCCACATCAACGACGAGTCGGCTGTTCACCAAATGTAATCGGTCCCATATACGTACCGGCTTATTCATTTCCAGCATCAATGTCTTGAGTTCGGTTCTTGCCAGTAAATGTTCATATATTTCTCGTACTTCAGGGTCTTGCTGTTGAATGACCAAGATCTGTTTGTCGGCAACCAGTACTCCGTTCACGAGTATGGCTTCAATCGTCAGCTCATTTTCCTGTATTGGTCCGCGGCAATGCGTTAGGTACTACATTATCTCTGTCAATGGTATTTAGGATGGTGAAGTTGAACTCTTATAGTCGAAGTGCCCAACGCTCCAATCGTCCGCGTGAATCCTTCGCCGTCTTCAGCGGGATCAGTGGTTTGTGGTCCGTCTCAGCATGGAAGGTGGTCACTATCAGATAAGTCCTCCACTTTTCTAGCACCCAGACGACAACTAAGCATTCGTTCTCCGTGGTGCGATACTTTCTGCTTCCGTCAGTACTCGACTGGCGTACTCCACTGTTCCAGACGGTTGTAAAAGAGCTGCCCCGATTCCGATATCACTTGCATCCAATGACACTCAATGGTTCTTTCGGTTTGGGGATCGTCAGGCATCGCCGAAAGTTGGCAGCTTTCCGTTTCAGTTGTTTGAACGTCATATCGAAGTCTTCAGTCCAGACAAACTTTTCCTTCGTCAGCAGTTGGAAGAGTGGATATGCTTTATGGAAGAACCCCGGTGTAATTTTTTTTGTCATAACAGACCGTTACGGGAAAATGCCTCAGTTGCTTCTTCGATCTTCGTGTTGGAAAATTTTTAATGGCTGTGAACCTCTCTAGCAGTGGTTGAATTTTTCCGTTACCAACCATGTGTTCCGAACAAACGGTAGAACCGACTCATTCGGCATTTGCTGGTACTCGGTTTTAGGCCAGCTTTGTCGATTCGTTGTAACACTGCTCTCAGTCTTTTTGCGTCTTCTGACACCGTATTGGAGAATATAACGAACTCGTCCCCATATACGATTATTCTTTCCTGATTCCACTGTATTAGAAGCAAAAGGTAGCTGGAGCGTTGCACAAACCGAACAGCATTTTACAGAATTGGTATTGCTTCCCGTTCAAACAGAAGGCGGTTTTCGCTCTGTCCTTCCGTGCCATTGGTAGCTGCCAGTAACCAAAACGCAGTTTTGTGGGAAATTATTTTAGCTTCGTGCAAATATGGAAAGATCTCCTCCATTTGTGGCTTCAAGGACGCATCTTTGTTTGTCACTCGGTTCAGCTCTCTGAAATCGATACAAAATAGCTAGGTTCTAGCTGATTTCCTCGTCAACAGAACCGGTGACGAAAATGAGCTACTTGTTCGTTGATTTATTCCCTTCCCCAACATCCCCTTCAGTTTTCCTTCCATTCCTGAAACCAACTTGACTGGTATCCTCCGGTATACTGGTCTACCTTCTCCCCCAGCTACAGATCAGTGGAGTGTTCTATACATGTACAGAACCCGTACTGGTTATCTGCATTAATGAATAAGTGAGTGAACTCCGCAACACTGCCTGATGGCTGGAAACGTACATTCTGACAGAGACTTCGCAGCGATGCTGCCTACCCGACACTGCTCCTTTGTTTCACCTCGACAGAAGTACACGGCATCACCATCAGCGGGCAGCTAGTTCCTCTGCAGGTTTACGTTTGCTTTCAGCCTACGCAGCAGATCGGCACCTGTTATCGTTTCTTCCACGCTGCCAGTTACTGACATTGCGTGTCGCAGCCTAGCATCACCTATCTGAATTTCAACATTCCTAATCCTCAGTATCTTCAACGCTATCCCTCTGACCGGGACTGCATTCCAGTTGCCGGGCTTAAGGGACAATCCCGTACTTTACTTTTATTGACACCCCCGCACCTGCTACCGCGATCTTTTGTTCTCTCCCTATCTGCACTTTTACCCGTGGTAGGCCCCCACGACAATCGGTCACTGGCATGCTTACGTCCGTGGAATTGTTGACTTATCTTTAGGAAGTTCCGTTTTTTCTTTGTATTTTGTCATGCGTTAATTTATTGGCCCTTCATTTCATGTGATACCGTCAAGATGAGCGGCAACCCGGACCATAATACTTGTGAGCACAGTTCAAAGTCAGAACTGTACGCATTCACGTTAGCAATCCATCGCGTGGCTTGCACCGTGTATCACAATATTGTATTTGATTAAATTGTCTAATTGTTATTTACCGGTGGTCACACTATGCGAGAAACGGCGGTTCACTTTGAAATAAAATTCAGTATTCCAATCTGGCTGAACATACTCACATCACTTTTATTGTTGCACAGAGATGATCCACTGGCGGATATAAGATGATCAATTGCTAAACGAGAGGGTCACAGGGAGTACTCATCAAGTGATGGTAGTCGTCATCCGTGAACTCCGGGCAGATTTTATCAGTCTCGTGGATCTTACAAATGGTGTGTTGTGGAGTGACAGAAATAGTTGTTGCAGAAGTAGTTGTCTACCAATCCGATCAAAACTCCGTGTGAACCCTCCCACTCCAAATACTGTACTGGCCATTAGGATCTGAAGCTCAGGTTTACGAGGAATCTGTGTACAATCTTGAGAGGCGTATTGTGAAGATAAAAATGGCATTTTTCTCAGGGAATGGACGGGCGCCGTTTTTGTGATATTTATTCGCGTTGACAACCAACTAGGATTTAGCCAGGTTGTACTGGGAAGAGATTGTTGACGAATTTATCTTGTTAACTGAAATGTTAACCAAACATTGTCAGTTCAGTTGGTCTTACCCATGTCAATCGACAATGGATGCTGGGTTCCGGGCAAAGAAACCGAAGTTATTTCGAGGTTTAACTCAAGCTGTGTAACTACCTTTTTCCTAATCATAATCGTGATGTGATGTTTCGTATGAGATACTAAAGTGCCCATTCGTTTGTTGAACTTACCATAATCATTGCCATGTTTGAAAAATACCAAATCACTGATAATCACAGATGCAGTGACCTGACTTCTATTACTTTCTGGATGCTTGCGACTAATTAGTGTAGCATCTTCTTAAACACTGTGCCACCCAACTGGAAGCTCTGACATGAGTGCTTTAGTCTCATTTTGACCTTCCCGCAAACATCCGGCTGTATGCACTAATATACTCACCCAACGATTTGAAGGCTTCTGTTTAACCGGTTGTCTGCCCGTGTGTAAAGATGGCTGTATAAATTTGTCAATTTTATGTTACGCGCACGTTAGCTTATTCTTTGATGATCATGCGGACTACAACTTATACCTCCCATGTATTCAGACATTTACTCTCTTAAACGCTTCCTTGAGTTTGGATAACTGAACAATGTCCATCTCACACATAATAAATGTATTATGTGACAGTGTCTTCCGTACAGCTCAGCTGATTATCTTTGTACAAGATGCTGCCACTGCTTTTTAGGTCATGTGACAGGACTGAACAAATTGTTTGACGGTTATCCATCTCTATAGCACATATTTTGTCTAAACGGCCACTTCTGTAACCCAGTGGACGAATCTTTTCCAAGAAGAAACTTTGGGTTGTTCCAGTGACTTGATCCGATTATCATATGTGGTTGTTTTCATCCGTGATCTTTCACTTCTTGCACTTCTGTTGTTTATCCCTATACAAGTAGAACTTCCAATACAACCGGCACGTTGGTATTTTTGTCGAATTTTGCTCTTCATTTTCTGCAGCGCTTTGAAATTTGGAACAATGTAGCTTTGAGTCTCGCATTGTATCCAGCGCTGTTGACCTTCACATTGGTGCCAGTCACAGAAATTTTGAAATTTACCATTGTTCTTTGAATTCCACCAAGCTCAAGTATCACTCTGACAGCAGTTCATTGAATACTGTAGTGGACAAGTCGGTATGCGCTAGACCCTCTTCCACTACCAATTTAAAACACCTTTCCTGAAGAACATTCGGAACGTAGTCTAAACAGGCATCGAGCTAATCATCATCATCGTCATCATCATCATAACAGCCATGAGCCTGACCAAAAGGTACTGTGGCTCGGGCCGCCGCTCACCTCAAGTGACGTGGAATATCCTAGAAGAAAACGTTACTAAGAAGAGTGAAAATTATTGAGAAAAGACTAAGAGGAAGAAGCGGAAATGGAATGGATACAG
>JTDE01014810.1:0-17808 GCA_014338405.1 Paragonimus skrjabini miyazakii | reverse complement strand
CACATTTCTTGTTTACGTCTTCGGAAGACTGAAACAAAAAAATCTCTAGGGAACAGATTTTCAAGATTTTAATTTCTGCAACATATCACAAATTTTGAACAAGTTTAATTGCTACGAATTATTTCTTAACTGAAAGATAACGGAGATATTCACGTTCTACTGATTACACGCAGCCACAACAACACAGTACCACTTCCCCGGTCAGAGTAGCCAATGCAATGTGCTCTAATCGATATTGGTTTTTCCCTGTGGTTAGTAGGGCCGATCACATTCTTGCTGTCATCTCCAAGATTCTAACACGGAAATTAATACTTATGATAATACTGTATATTTTTCAACGCATTCGTGTCAGGCACGTCCGAATATGCTCCATCGTGGCAAATAATCACAAGCGGTACAAAGCAACAAAAATTACCCAATAAGACAAACACGAAGTCTGTCAGCAAAAGAAGGCGTAATGGGAGAGAAAAGGATTGCAGTTTACTAAAGTTTGATGCGCACACCAGGGAAGAAGATAGTTTGTTTGTTCCACATATTCAGTCCGAAAGACGAAATGTTAAATTAACTTGCCTTTTACAAGGCTGCGTAGGAGACGATTTTCCAAATATTGCAAGGTCGCGCCAAAAAATACTTGCAAATGCATTTTCGGAGGATTTCGCCCTTATTTGACGCAACGAGCGTCGAAACAGTGTTGAAAAAATTCGACCTGGGTGAGGGAGGGCGGAAGGTTTCAAAATCCGGCGAAGAATTGAGCAGATTTCTGCGCAGAACCTCGTCGATTACTGGAAATCTTTCAAAGGTTTTAAATCTCACAAACCATTCGATCAACACGGGATTTTTAGCGTTCATTTATCGCGGGAAATTTCCTCACATAACAGATGTTTGTGGGGGTAGGTGGAAGAACGAAATCTAGCGTGGTAAATTGGAAACTGTTGGGTGATCATATTTAATAAGACGAGTAATGTATAAATAACTTTTTCTTGACAAAACCTTTACTCGATATTAATATTTTTCTACTAAAGTATTCAATTTTGGCAGGCAACTGTTAGTGTTTCGCGAAAATTGGGTAACCACCAGTTACTTCTGGAATGATTATCCCCTGTAAACGCAATCAGCGGAAAATCCCGCCTAAAACAGGAGCAAATTGGGTCGGCATGCTGTTGACTTTTGATTGGCTGAATACCGGCACCTCGGCACGGCTGCTGCCCAATATCACGGAGCTGTCCATTCAAGTTTCTTAAATCTTACTATGCAAGACCCGGTAATGCAAAGTGGAGGGAACTGACCGATATGCGTAGTTTTGTCAATTGGATGGATCCGTTGGGCTGTATGGCGTAGTTTCGATCGGAATCTAATGACGCATTCATTCGTGAATGGGTAAAGTTGTCGGCGTGGACTGCTGCCGATCGATACGTGCACCAGTCGTTGACAAGCCCTGAGGCTTTTCTTTTTCGGGATGGGTTGTTGGTTGTGCGCTTCTCCTATTCAGAGCATGTTATCTCATGCATTAACATAACCCTGTACACAATTGTACAAAAACTAAATATGCAAGAAGTTCGCATACATACAAATGATTGTGTATGCGTTTTTTTTAAAACGCTTAAGATATGGGCTGCTTTCGTCTTAGTGAACAAATTTGGTGCATATTGGATGCGTTAGCTAGATCAGTGTGATATATGAAAATGCATTATTTTGCCTTGTACTTGTGTTGTTGTGCAAAAAGATGTTTAATTGTAGTTCACGTGTACTGTCCTGCTGTTCTTTGCAGCTAGCTTAAAATGTGTGGAATTCGAAGAAAATAAGAATTCAATAATACCATCAAAGGGGACTGTCAATCGTTGAAAACGGCGATGCAGGTTAGTGGTGGATTACAGTGATCGGTTTGAAGATGGTATCTCTACGACAGTACAAAGGAAGAGTAAGCCATTTACCATGTGTTATTTTCCCTCTAGATGACGTTACTCGCAATGAAACAGGTACCGGTAGTTCGTCAATCGCATGTAATTCGGGGGAATATGGAACGATTTCCATTGTATCCCGTACTTTATTCTGATGTACTCTGAAAATGTGTTATTTTGCTACTTGGTTCACCTGTTTCTCCACTTTAGCACACGTTTAAGAGAACATTAATGAACACGAACCGCTGAAACGTGTTCATGCATTCTTCTGCTAACGTGGACAGTATTACCGACAACCAACAAAAAGCCTCTCATTCTCAGATGTGGACGTAAAAATGTATTACTCTCGTGATAATTGAGGCCGACGACAACTAAGATGTTGCCATCATCATCAGCAACTGGCTTGATGCAACCCGAACAACAATGGTCACTCCACGAATTCCCAGAAGTTCGTAATACTGGCACGCAGAGAACCACTCACAGCCAAAATCAGACGACTTGAAGTTACTAGTTACCATACTGGTTGCTACGAGTAAAATTACTTTACATTATCATACTGGTTACTACGAGTAAAATTACTTTACATTAAACGTATCAAAATTTCTTTTCAATTGACCTTGAACGTGCTAGGGAAATGGAAGTGCGGTACACTTCCGGCAACTTACCTTCTAGTGATGACACTCCCAAAACGCTCAATGTAGGTTGCTCCTTTCAGTCGGTCAGCATGTTACCAATGAACAACCACGGTTTGCGGACGATGACAGTGCTAAAGACCTTAGTGCTAAAAGAAGAAAGTGTGAACCTACTGCTGCCAGCTATTTAGTTCCGTCATGAAGCACGGAAAACCCACGATCCTTCAGCCGCCTAACTCACGGTGCACAGACAATACTGCATAACGACAGCAGTGAGAAAACATTATTTTATTTCCGTTACCTGCAGGAATTGGTTTAGCAGAAACGGTTACCGAGACTGATTTATAAGATTTGCGTTCATCTTTTCTGATTAATCTAAATGGTGACAAAGCGTATTTACACCTAATGCATTCCAATAGAGCCGTCTCACTCTGTCAGTGAGCAAATTTTCACGCTACGGGCAGCCGAAATAATGCGATTAGCGAACAAAAAGACATCGTCCTTGACTCTACCGGTGGCATCAGTAACGCAGTTACAGGAAATTGATAGAAAAATGTTCCATTCAAAGTTTTACTCCGCGGTGGTGAGTGCGGAGATTAGTTACCGGCCAATGTTCATTTAGACCGATTGTTTTCTGGGTATCAATACCTTCACTGTTGGAGCCCTACTTAGGAATCTGATGGAACGACTGCTAACGTGGGCAGTCGCTGGACAGATAGCCTATCTTGGTGCACACAAGAAGGTTGCATTCGACCGCACACGGCCGAAAGCTTTTTTACTAGGTAAGACCTGCCATGTAACCTTGATTTGTAACGTACCTAGGGCAGGTATATGGGAGAACGGAATACGCAACCACCCCTGATAGCTTTCTTAATGAATGTTGTAAAGGGTGGTTACATTGCGCAAGAGACAGACGGTCTAAACAACATGCGTGCACATACCATAGTAAGAAAGTCAGTCAGATGTGCTCGGTAACATGACGGTATTCTTACTTTTCCAGGAAAAGGAATGGATTGTGAGCCTCGAAGAACGGAATGCTTCCGACTTGGATGCAAACCAACGTTTCACATTTTGTACATGTATAAATAATTTCCGTTCATATGTTACTTGTCTAAATTATACGCGTTGTTTTTGTGGCATGCAAGCTGGCTGTTTCTTCTCTGCTTGTCCGTTTCACTCACGGACCAACTCTGGAGCAACGTATAGACACCGGGAGAGAGTGTTCTTCCGGAGTAGGGAGTCCCAGCAACAATCCCGTAAAAGGAAACAACAGGAAACAAGCATGAGCTAAAGGCCAAGTAAGCCATGCACACGATAACCAAAACGGCAACGACAACACAGCAGCATGCAACGTCATCAGTTCAAATTCAACTCGTGCGCACCTGTTGGCTTCGATCGCACATTACAGTTTTACCTTCAATGACATTTTGAGAAAGACCCTAGTTTAACGGTTGGCTGGGCATCAAGGCTACAGGGAGGGAGGGTGATGCAAATGGGATGAGGGCATGCGGCAGGTTAACAGCCGGAAAAATACTGGTAAGAGCAGCGGATCCCAGCGTGCATTTTATTGAGTGGCTATTGGTCCGTACAACTTCTACGTGTGATTGGCTATAAGAAAAACGTTGTGAAAAACGCTTTCGTTGTTGACACAACCCTTTTTTCACTATGATAACACCCGATTGGCCGTTTGACGAGAAAAGCAGAAAAACTAGTGGAAAAAGGAATTATGCACATGGGGTCACGTAATAATCAAAACTCCGTGCGAAGTTTTTAAGCTAACCTGTTTTATACGGTCAGTGTTTGAGCTAAAATCTATATTACACACTAGGGTTGATGAGGAGGTTTCGTTGCGGGGAAGACAGCACAAGAACTTAGGTTTTGATGCGATTATTTAAGGTAAACGGGGGAGTATTTTTCTCTTCACGGTTTTCTGCGGAGTTTTCCTATGTTAGCCAAACAAACCATCAATACCGGCTACCATTATTGATCGCCTAGCGGCTCACCATGGTGAGCAGGTTATTACGAATTAACATATATATAACATGTGGAATAAGTTTATATGTGAGTTATAATTCTACTTTTTTTCTTTCTATGTTTGTTCTAATTACAGCTCTGCGTGAGGTTATTTTACTGAATTTACTATAAGCTTCGATTTAACATTGTCCAACATCCTGGGCAATTCGTGCACGAAGCCGCGCATGAATAAAACGACAAGGCTATGTGAGTACGCAATCAGTCAAATGTCAGATGGGATGTGAGTAAACAGTGAAGGCGCAATAAAATGTTTCAGGCAAGTTGTTTTAAATGGGAGTAGGGACTGATATGTACGTTATGTGCAGCTGACGGCTAAATGTTTTCCGGGCCACATTCAAAAAGGTCATCGGAGGACACACGAAGCCTGAAGATAGACATTATGTTTGATGGTGTAAGGAATCTGTCCAAGCCTTTTCTAAAACCTTGAACGTTGTTGCTGGCTCTGATTTCATTCGGAAGTCTATTACAAATATAAAAATATTCTACAATAAAGAAGTTGGCGCGTAGCTTTTTTAGAGCTTACAGAGTTGTCAAAGTGGTATCTTTATTTCCTAGACCATATAGGTAGCTCTGTTGGAAGTGAGCGTCGAACGTTGTAGTGATGGCGGCCGAGTGCCCAGGTGGATCAACACCAAGTGTTTGACAACGTTCACTATAGGTGAGTGAGGATGAATATCCTATTAAGCTTCTGGTAAATGATGGTTAGAGATTTTCTAAAACAATCCTATCGAATTTGCATTGGTGGCAGTAAATTAAGGTGTAACACAGGTTGAGGTCGAGCACATGTTGTAAACAGCCAGCCTCGCAGCCGGTAGATTGAACGTCTTTTTAATACTGCCTATTGTCCTTTTAGTTTTTGTTACCTTGAGGCGTACCTGTTCGGAGAAATCGAAGGAGTTTGAATACCATACTCCTAGATCTCGAATGGGTATGGCGGTGACAATATAATGACCAGATTGTGGGACAGAACCACTGGGTATTTGATGACCATAGGTGATCATGTTCGATCTGTCCGCTGAGAATGTTATGAGCCATGTTTTGCACCACGACTCTAATAATGCTAGGTAATGTCGTGTATTTTGCAGACAGGAAACGAGGTTGATGGGCTGATGGCAAGTGTAAACGACTTTGACATCGTCATCAAACAGAAGTGGTTTGCCATGCTTAATAGCAACGCATACATCATTTATACACATGAGGAAGAGCAGTGGTCCCAGAACCCTTTCTTGAATAACACACTGGTTACTGGTTTTGATGTTGAGCAGTGTTCTTCTATTTTGACCCTTTGGGTTCGGCCTTTAAGATATGACAAAGGTCAGCTGTATTAGGGGTCTTGTATGCTGAAATATTTTATTTTGATCAACAGGCGCTTATGGGACACACGTTCAAAGCCTTTTGTGTTTGGAAGCATGACAATCACCGTATTTTCTGCGTCGGTGGATACCGGTATACGGTTTAAGAATTCAAATTGGCATTTCATGGAGAAGTGCTCAGCAAGGACCCCGTGCTGTTAAAGGTTTGTATGGTTTTATTAACTTAAGAACTCGAAAAATGGCACTTGTATTATAGTTGAAACATTCTTGAGCAGATTGAAGTGTAGTTAATGGGACGATGGTTACTAACTTCCTGCCTCGAGCCACTTTTCTAGTGAGGCGTGATGACTGACCTTTTCTACTGGGGAGGAAGGGTGATAGCGTGATAGTGTGAACAAATTTAGTGAAAGGATGGGTACATCCTCAACTCCTCGCGTGGTAGTGACTGGCGGGTTATCATCAGGTCCAGGATAGAGTGTAGGTTTAATAGTAGCTAGTTGTGAGCGGATTCTTCCAACATCAACCCCAGCATTATTCAAAACGTTGGTTGTTTCATGCGGAGTAGTAGCTGGTAGTACGCTGTTTCTTATGTTGAACGCAAAAGCAAACTGTGAGTTGAAGATTTCATATATTTCAACATGGTCATCGACAACTGTCCTATCTCCGAGAGTAAGAACTTTTATGATGGGGTCCCCCATGAAGTTTCTCTGTCTCATCAGTTGCATTAGTTTCCTACCTCTCTTTCTCATATGAGGCGCGAGCTTTTCTCCGTTTATATAACGCAGTTGAGTTCTATGTTCTACGTATTCAAAGATGCTGCTCATTTGCATTACTAGGGAGAAACCTAGTTTCCTTTTGTGCATCGACCTAAGTAAGGTAAGTCTGCCAGTTTCTTTGATACTAAAGATTCCACCTTGCATATAAAGACCGACGCGTTCTGACATTATGGGAGCCAGAATATTGATAGAATAAGTTAAATGATTGATAACTTCCTCGGATGCTTTCGGTTCTGATGTAAGAAAGAACCACCAATTTAAGGGCCTTAGTGGGGAGAAGATGGTATTTCACTCAAAATATTTGATTGGAAGGTAGAATAAAACTGACAGTTTGGTGAGTGTATTAAAGTCAAACTGGCACTTGACGATATTATGGTCAATTCCTGTAGATTGTTCCAGAACGGGTACCTCTACAGACGAGATACCTATGAAGAATATGAGATTCAAAATTTGCCTCTGTCTGATGAGCACTAGTACATGTTGGTTCCATCCATTCAGTTGAATGCATGAACGAAAATCGGCTGACTTTGCAGGAGCTGTGAATGAGGTCCAGTAGATATTTGGCATGTTAAAGTCACCACCTATTAGTTTTTATTCGCGAGGTGTGTTTGATGTATGACTAATCACCTTTAAAAGGTCAGTTAAATCACTGCTAGTGGCATTAAGCGATCGGTATATGCATCCTATAAATAGTTCGCGAGAACCAATAGGGATCATTAACCACAACGAGTTTTCGGCCTTATAAAGACTAGGCTCGTCAAGTGTAACTGCGGAAAATTTCGCTTTTAGGTCAGTAAGCCATCTATCGCCTCGTACGTTCAGACTGTCCCCACGAAACAGATTATAACCTACGATGCTTATTTGCGTGTCTGAAGTATCAGAGAAGCACCACGTTTCACTGACGAGAATGACATAGCGATTATAAAACAAGACAAAAATATCTAAAGATGCGTATGTTACTTATCAGTGATTTTACGTTTGTGAGTAACGAATTAATGGATTTTTTTCTATCAGACACAACAGTTAAACAACTACAGTACTGCATGACAGATGGGTTGCAAAATATAGTATGGAGAGGCCCAGTCTAGGAGATTTGCCGGTATACATCCATATTCGAGTGGATGTCACGAAGATTTGACTTCACAACATAAGATACTGGGAGAGTGTCACTATAGTAGGATAATTCAGTGGGATATGGAGAGGAGGGTCAAATGGCGATAGATGAAAGTATGACCTAAAAAGGGCTGGTTTGGTAAACACTTGTGTTGGTTATATAGTTGGGTAGTGATGTACCTGACTGAGTATAAACGTTAAGAATTTGGTAGCTAGTAGCATTCACGTTATGGATAGAAGGATAGGGTGTTACGGAGCTACTGGGTAATGCATAGAAAAAGTGAAACACACTACATTCGTGGATTGGTCTGAAGGCAGTAGAGAACAAATTTTTCATTTTCATCTGCAAAGCGTTGGCTCTTAAAATGTGGCTCTTTGAACCAGATTCATAGCGTCTATGAAATGCCGTCGATTCACTCTTATGTTACAAATCTGGAACATCATCCTCTGGTAGGCACCGTACAGGTCTTACTGCTAATTTGGAGCCTTGATCAGGCGTTTTGAACCTGCAGTTGGTGTTTACAGCCACTGCAACTAATGGAGGGGAATGCTTACAGCAAGAAGGAAATGAAATTGCTTGCCCGGCCTAGTCTTTGTTCTGGGAATTTGGGATACGGCCCCCAACACTCCGGAACAATTTCGGTGCTCCGAATAAAGGATTCACTCCAACCAGCAGTTCGTTCGACGGAGACAGTCGTCGATGATTAGGGAGGAGGATAGTTTTAACACTAACCCTGGGTTTCGGTGGAGAAACTTGACCACAGAGCTGAACGTCGCTTGCTTTCAACCATCTTTCTGGACGGACGCGTGACGGCGTTGCTACTTGCAACTCATTGATCTATGGAATTCGTGGGGCAGTCGAGATTGGCAGTCAAGTCAATGAGGTTGGTGATTTTGGTAATTGAGTTCTTTTATACCTGGAAAATATTGATTCGTGACATTTCCCTTTAGAGTGGTGTCTTACCACCAAACACTATTATGGACTTAAAAATGGTGTCACGCATAACCTGGCTTTGTATTTCGATGAATTTACCACAAGCTCACTTGTGGACTGCAGTAACAATGGCAGCATTTTTGCTCTACTTTCTTGCGAACTTCTAGTCAATGGTACCCCTGGTCTTCAGCCCTAATAGCTTCGAGTAAGACTCTTCACAGTCAACAAAGTTATTATATGTGGTACCTTGAAAACAACCACTTTACTTGCACAGCGTAACCGTTTCTGAAGTTCCGTAACTATTGTGTCCATAGACGTTCTAATGTACCAGAATGGATTGCTTCAACATGCAACGGTAGAGCTCGTGTTTCGAAAGGAAATAAACACATAACTTAAATAACGTCATTTGCGGTATACAAACGTTGCTACTGTGACACCGCAAAAAATGTTTTGATGGAAGCAGACCGTAGTCATTGCACTGCTCATACACAGGACTTCTGCGCGTTTTTACTATGAGTTTGCAGCCGAACTTCCATCGCCCAAGCAGTGGCCGTGTTACGACGTATAACGTTTGTAATACGAACGAGTTTAGTGAGACCGATCGGCTTGAATGTAGCGCCTACGTTGATTTCTTGATATGGGTTGAACAAATGGGCCAAAGCTGCCAACTGTTGATTATGATGTGGGAGTCTCACGCGAAATGAAACTCTTTTATTGAGTTTCTCTGACAATTCTTCTGATATGACGGAATTTGTTCGGTCGTATCCTCTCTGAATGATCACCACACGGTGTGTCACAATTCCCGGAGGTTCTGATTTAACAAAAACGATATTGGCAGTGGGATAGTAATAATAATATAATTCATCAAATCACACATGGGACACATTTCGTCGAAAAAGATCCGTGCGCATAATTCTGATAGTTATGACACGATAAAGTGGGATCGAAAATCAGCTAACATCAGAAACCTAATATTGGTCGCTGTCCCCTCAGTTAACAGAAACAGAGGTGGGCAGTCCTGAAAAATAGTTCAGATGAACATGGTTTGAGCTGAAAATGCGATACCTCATCAACACACTGTTCATAAGGTTATGAGAAAAATCATTTGAAGAGCTAATCAGTTTAGTGCCAGTCAGTCCTCATAAATTGTCAGTTTGAGAAGATTTGGAAAAACATGGAGGTAAATCTGTGAGGACAGAGAACTGGAAAATGAAGAATCCGGCCTACCAATGTGCCCACAACTGAGCGGTGCTTTGCAGAGGAATCAAACATTTAAAAATTCGAAAAATTCCATGACGTGCTATCGGCATGACGCT
Organism: Paragonimus skrjabini miyazakii; assembly: GCA_014338405.1. NCBI lineage: Eukaryota > Metazoa > Platyhelminthes > Trematoda > Plagiorchiida > Troglotrematidae > Paragonimus > Paragonimus skrjabini miyazakii. The sequence goes on along the minus strand of JTDE01014810.1, from coordinate 7,792 downwards.
TTCTATTTTGTGACAGTGTGGAGGCAATCCGTGATGTTATGAGCGATACATTGCTACACGTGATAAAAGTGGGTAGTGACGAGAAATATTGTAGGTAACTCGGTGCAAAATGTACTTGCTCAAGCAGTTTGACAGGTCAGTAGCTTCTATTTGTGTCCATCTTGTTGTTCGAATACTTCACTGCAAAATCAAAAGGTTAGTAATACTTCTTGTTAATACTTTTCGCATCACCATCACCACGTAGTGCCAAAATTACCAGCGCCTCTTCTGCATTTTATCTCATCTCAATTAATTTTGGAGCAATTGCTCCCGTTCAGATAGTGTTCAGCAATATACTCTACTTTAGAAAAGCTCTTAGTAAAATTAATGACCAATCAAGATCTCGAAACTTCTCGCCGTACTGTTGTCAGCGCACCAACTGTGCAACTGTTCATTGCGGATATTTATCAGCCAATACGTGTTAGCTTGGTGATTGCACGGAGATCTCTTCAACGGTGTTGTTGTTACACCTGTAGCTCGCACAATTTGTTGCATGGATCTAACAAAACCTTATTGCGACATACTTGCGTTATCTGCTTCATTCCAAATTGTTTTGCATCTCACTACACAGTTTGTCTTGGAATAACTATCATTGAGAAGAAGCATTATGACCATTAAAGCATGTAACTAGTTTGTCCGGATATATTAAGGAAAGTTGTTTAGAGGAGTAACTATATACGGACCCGGTCTTCGTTTGGTAGACCGATTAGCTACGAATAGGCCTTGTGGCGTCACGTCGATAAGCTACTGTCTATATCAACGATCGGACGCCTTAACCAAATAGTGTCGCATACTGTGGCAAACAAAGACGTGCCTAGTTAATCACGAGAAATATTGGAAGCTTGAAATCTTTTGTTTTTTCCGCAGGTTCGAGAACTTCCGTCCTCATCGCCATTTTATAGAATATTCATAAACTGTGTGAACAGCCAGCTGCGGGTAGCCCAAAAGAAATAGTAACGGCGGTTAAGTGCCAAACAACAACAGCCCCTATTGGTAAAGATTAATGCATCCTCCGAAAAACCACAAATATTACTGTATATGAAGATGAGTTACCCGATTCTAAGACCAGAAAAGGTAGCAAGATTGAAATCATCGCATTTCTGGAGTCATGGGGGCACATCACTTACGGTCGTCTAACGGGAGAAAACAATAGCCTTAGAGAGTTCCTAACAAATGCAACTAATAACAGTATATATTTCTCAACGAATTTGTGAGAAACACGCTCGCATGTGCGCGATCATGACAGGTAATTGCATGCGGTGCGAAGCAACAAATGGATATATAACAAGATAAACATGAAATCTGTTGACAAATGAAGACGTAATCAGAGGGAAAATAGTCACAGATTACAACGTTCGATTTACACATACGGGCAGAAGATAGTTCGTCTGTTCCACAGATACAGTCCAAAAGATGAGATGTCATATTAATTTACCTTTTACAAGATTAGGTAAAGACGACGTTTCAAATATTTCAAGGTCACGTTGGGGAATACGTGCAAGTTCGCAATCAAAGTTTTCGCCTTTATTTGACATAACCTCAGTCGAAAAAATGCTGAAATAATGCAGTTTGGGCAAAGGAGAACGGAACGTTCCAAAATCTGGCAAAGAATTGAGCAGAGTCCAGCGCAGGACCTCGTCGTTTGCTCGAAAACGTCAAAAAGTTGAAAATATCGCTGATCATTCGGCCAATATAAGGATTTGAGCGTCCATTCATCGCGAAAGTTTTCCTTGCATTATGAATGCTCTTGGGAATAAAAAGAGCGCAATATCATGTGTTAAATGGGAAAATGTGAATTAATCACACGTAATATAAAGAATAAGGTAGATGTTATATTTTTTGGACAAAAACTTTACGCGATATTAATATTTTTGTGTTTTTCCAATAAAGCATATAATATTGGCAAATAATTGTTATGGCATTCTGGGATAATTGGGTAACCAACAGCTACTTCTAGACTGATTATCACGCGATAATCAAAACTCCGTCCGAAGTTTTGACATCAGTTTGTTTTATAGGGTCAACGCCTAAGCTATAATCTACATTTCATGGCCCACAACAATTACTAGTGGTTAACGAGGAGGGTTTGCAGGTAGGGGGAAACACACGATATGAATTGAGGTTTCAGTGGGTTTATTACGTGTTTTTTGACATCAGTTTGTTTTATGGGGTCAATGTTTAAGCTAGGATATATTTCATAGCACATTACTGTTGCTAATGAATAATGGGAATGGATTTTATGGAAACCACCTTTTACGTCCCCAAAATACTAAACTCCCTGCGACGTGAGAATCGCCTCGCCCGCACCAACGCCCCGGTTCACATTACCTTGTGAATTTAAATTTATTACAAACCACTAGCATCAAAGTTAATGCGTTGACGTAGGTATCGCAGTTTTACTTGTAGCTGTAGAAGGAATCCGTGCCATCCCTACCATTGTAGGCTTCATTCACTAGGTTAACAATGTTTTAGCTACTACCGTTGGGAACGCCGCCCAACCAGGCTGACACTTGTTTGAATCCTGAAGGCCAACTGGAATTTCCGTTAACATTCGTCCTCTGGCGCGGTTGTGCTGAAGGTTGTCTCACGTCCAGCTCCCTAGCGCTGTTAGTCGTTGCGTTGAAGTCCGCTTGTGTACGGTGAGTAAATAAATAAATAAAGATTGTTTGCAGATTCACTGTGACTTCCGATCCGTGTTAATATAAGGCTGGGGAAACCTTGGGTGTACGAACCGCAGAACTAGCATTACGATAGGTTTGAGGCAGGAGAGACAACGCACGATGTGAATTGGGGTTATAATTAGATTTTATAAGGTAAATGAGGGAGTATTTTATTTTCCATTCTTCTGTGGAGAGATTTTGTATGCCGGCCAAGTTGACCGTCAACACGTCTACCATTAATTACAGACTGATCGATTACCAAAGTGAACAGGTTATTACGAATGGGCATATATATAAAATGTCGTGAAGTGTATGTTTAAGATATAATACTTTTTTGGCAATTATCCGTTTCACGGGATTCGCCTTGAAGGTCGTTCAAAAGGCAAAATGGCCCTTTTGGCGCGAATCCTCGATTTTTAAATATTTTATGAAATTTTAAAATCGGAATTTCAGGCAAAGTACTCACAGTACACCAATTGTAAATAAGCGGTGTTGATGACAAAATTAGAATACATCGAATAAGTCCCAAAAGTATTAGCTTGGTGATGAAAAATCTTTCCACCATTTTCGCGAAAACAACCCGTTATTGACGTTAGCACACTTTTTCAAGTCTTATAAATGCAATCATTTCCATTTTCGAGATGAAATACGTCATCCTAAAGCCTGAGAGTGCTTCATTTTGCGGTGTTTCACAGATATGGCCGAAATGAAAATATACGACCATACTGTGTTTGCTTTGCATTTCAACAAGAACACCAACACATTTGATAGTGAAACATGTATGATAACATTTCCAGCTTCCTTTCCTATACGATATTTATACTATTTCTCTTTATTTGAAAGATTTCAGGTAGATACTGGTCGATGAAATGTTGCTCTTGGAAATGGTTGGAAAAGACGCTATCATATGGTCGTTTCCATCTTCGGTGTATATGGATCGGCATAAGAAAAGGGTACCATGTCCCATTCTATCATCTAGAATCTTCAGAGGTAAATTCTATTCACCCTACTGCATTGTTTCTAACTAGATTGGTGTCGCGTGTTGTTCATGCGGAACAATATACGGAAGCAGATGAAATAAAGCTGTCTGCCGATCACCGGGAGGTATACCTGTCAGCCAGTCACACTACGATGTTTAGAACGCCAAGTGTCTATTGTGGTACAGTAAACGTCCAATCAATATGGCAGTCAATGGAATCGAAGATGAAAATAACCATGTACCCCAAGCGCTTCAAATATAGATTTTTCATCACTTCCCGCATGTGTTCGTTCTCCAGGTAGTTCATGGTAAAGATGGTTCGGAAGGAGCGGCTACTAGTGTGAACATATACTGCATACTCAGACGCTGATCATAAATTAAGTCAATCGGATGGGGCAGCTACTGGTGTGAACGTATACTGCATACGCAGGCGTTATTCATAGCTAAATTGAATGAAGTTGAAACATCTATTAGTGTGAACCTATAATGCACACACAGACGTTTTTCATAGCTTAAGTGAATCAAGTGGAGGCATCTACAAGCGTGAACGCATTCTGTAGTCTGAGACGTTGTTGATAGTCTAAGTCGATCAGGTGGAGCATTTACTAGTGTGATCGTATACTGGATGCTAAGGCGTTGTTGATAGCCTAAGTCAATCGGTTGGAGCATCTACTAGTTTGAACTTATACAAGCATTCATCATGGCTAATGTGAATCATGTTGAAGTAGCCACTAGTGTGACCGCATCCTGTATTCTCAGACGTTGTCGATCGTCTGAGTCAGTTGAGTGGAGTAGCTACTAGTGTGAACGTTTATTGTGTATACAGACGTTCTCCATAACTTAAGTGAATTAAGTTGAAGCACCTACAAGCGTGAACGCTACTTATATTCTCAGACATTGTTGATAATCTAAGTCAGTCGAGTGGAGCATCTACTAGTGTGATCGTATACTGCATGCTGGGACGTTACTCATAGCTTAAGTGAATGAGGTCGAAGCACCTACTAGCTTGAACGTATACTGCGTATACAGGCGTTCTTCCTAGCTCATGTGAACCATGTTGAAGTGGCCACTAGTGTGACCGCATCCTGTATTTGAGACGTTGTTGATAGTCTAAGTCAATCGGGTGGAGAAGACACTGGTGTGAACGTATATTGAATTTTCAGACGTTACTCATAGCTTAAGTAAACGAGGTTGAAGCGCCTACTAGTGTGTATGCATACTCAGGCGTACTTCTGGTGTGAACGTATACTACATACGCAGGCGTTATTCATAGGTTAATTGAATGAGGTTGAGGCATCTATTAGTGTGAACCCGTACTGCATACCCAGACGTTCTTCATAGCTCAAGTTGATTAGGTTCAAGCAGCTACTAATGTGAACCAATACTGCACAGACAGACGGTAATCAGAGTCTATGCGAATCAAGTTGAAGCAGTTACCAATGTGAACACATACTAAGACATTCTTTATTGGGCAGGTCAGCGGGATCATTCTCTGGATGGATCAAAAGCAACAATGTTTGATAATGAATCCAAGTATATTGTACTATATACAACTTTTAAGGTGGAGAACAGTTTGACGAGTTGGTTCGCAATGATTAATAATGAATCCAAGTATATTGTACTATATACAACTTTTAAGGTGTTGAACAGTTTGACGACTTGGTTTGCGGGATTTCTCTTTCTAGGTATGATTATGAAGTGGTACTTGGCGAACAGCTAGGTTCCTACATTGGCGATAGAATGAAATTGTAATGTGTATACTGCAACCGGCTTACTCGGACATATCTTCAATATTTTCTGTTTGTACAATTCATTACACCGGGGAACCTTTGAGGTGGGGATCTAAGGGGTGAAGATGCGCAAGCGTTAAACTAAACAACCTACCATTAACCACCGATGGTCTGTTCATCGTTGGTTTGACCCCCCTGTATTATTGCAGCCATAACATATCCAGTGGACATAACAATTTTTGAACAAAACAGTTAGAAGACAAACACTGATATCGGCTCGCCAGTACCAAATATCCAATAACACGGGAACCTTTCAATTTAACGTCTACAGTACTTCGGGGGGTATGAACAAAGAAAACAACAATAACAAAAACGTCCAATCGTGTGATCTGAATGACACTCACTACGACTTAGGACCATGGCAGCCTCAAGTTCACAAATAATTGTTTTTGTACACACAACACAAGTTTGAACCGGTTTATCACGACGGCTTCAGCAAATTTTAGGAACCGTGAGTTGTGGTGGCGCATCATGATGGTGAAGGCTGAGGTCAGGTCCACGTTGTGGCCAGTTAACAGGATGTGTCGTCTGATCGACGAAGCTGGGGGCTTACGATTCTCTGTGACTACAGTGTCCGGTTTTGAGACCTGTTTGTGAACCAACTTAGGTACATGTTCCTTCATCCTTGAGATCAATGATCTATCGGTTCTGCCTATGTAACTTTCTCCGCAGTTACATGAGAATTGGTAAATACAGTGTGATTTGGTGCCAATAGGTTGATCTCCTTTGATTGTAGGTACAGGTAACCTGCGAGTCTGATTAAGGACCCTCAATTCCGCTGCGTTGTAAGTACGTTTGAGCGAAGAGACAATTCGTTGAGTTGTACGCATTGTCGAGATATCCCCTTTGAATGGTAACTCAATATATACTAGTTTCTTCGGGACCTCATCAGTTTTACAGCTTTTGGGCCTCCATTCGCTATGACACTTAATAAAGCTTCTGGGGAACCCATTGTAGTGCGTACGTGCACTAAATTAACCTTCCCTTAAGGATACGCAAAAATACCAGACGCGGAATAAAAATACAGGTAATTGTGGAGACCGCAAATATATTATAGATACAGATGGTTTCGAACAGCGCTAAACGACACCGATACGCGAAGTAGCTGGGGAGACTGAGGATCCGACCGTCGAGCGCGCAAGCAAGCCGGAAGAAAGTGTATGTGGCGTCCTTGACGCGCATAGGCCGATAAGCATACAAACAAACAAGCGCGATCGCATGCGTTAAGCTGACGGCAAGCAAAGATCCTTGAGGTCCTATGTACAATGTGTGCTAAGATTTCAGGTATGATTTTAAACATCGTACAACAGACAGACAGGGGTATCTCCTGATCACTACACAGCCCCCTCCAGAAGGGTACTGCGAACGCAACCCTTCGATCTACGTGAGGACCAACTGTGGCCAGCCACCCTTGGCCTGGTCTAGTTCATGCTGCACCAACGTGCGGTTGGTTTTGCAACTCCTAGACGCCGCAGGTGGAGGAGTACTAGTGCCAAAAGTTCCTAGCGAGCTCCCACTCGAGTGTCCTCTCCTACGGTGTCAAAACGAAGAGAGGATATAGAAGTTCGCATGTCGAGGTCCTGGGGAGTGACCGCAGTGGTCGCATAGCGGTGTTCGCGTTGCAAACTTCGATCGACCAGGACGTGAGCGCTTGCATAGAAACGAAAGGCGACATAGGTAAGTTTAGGCGCATATACAAATTGTAAACTTACCCGGCGAACGAAAATACGCAGACATGCATTGATACGCCTTTTTTCTGTTTTTTTATAGTGCTGAAATGGAACGGGACCTAACAAGTCCTAGTCACCTACCAGACGTTTAGGCCAATGCACCCTACGACCCGAACGTTTTACGATGGGTGCTTGTGGTATCGGCGACGTTGTGTCTGCAGATGACGGTACGCTCGGAAGAGGCTGTTCAGAGGCAGTCGCATGCCTGGCCGAGGACTGTGGAGGAGCATTGAAGGCGTCCTCCGTCCTTTCAAAGTAAGCAGGCTTCAAGCGGTCAATGCTAACCGTGTCTCGACTGCCCTGGCGCTCGAGTACGTAGAAGCGGTCCTTCCGTTTAAGTACCTTGAATGGACCTACGTAAGGTCGCTCGAGCGGGCGTCGTGAACCATCCACGCGAACAAACACGTGTGTGCAGTCGTGGAGATCTTCGGGAACAAACACCCTGCGGCTTTGTTCTCGTGTGTCCGTGACGCGGGGGCGGCGCATGTGCGAAGCGAGCTGCTTGGCGTAGGAAGCATCGTATCGGAGTGCGTCTGTGGCGGATGAGAAGTAATCGCCAGGAAGACGCAACGGTTGGCCATAGAGAAGTTCGGC
>JTDE01014809.1:0-17791 GCA_014338405.1 Paragonimus skrjabini miyazakii | reverse complement strand
AGGACTTGTCAATTGTTCAGTGTTGCTTACTACGCAGCGTCTCACATTTGACAGACAGCCTGTTTTTACATTCAACATTTACATATCTGTTGCTTATTATTGGTATCACCGTTTGTTATTCTCTTGAACGAAGCTGTGTATCTTGCTCTTCAAAATAAACGATATAGTATACAGATATGTCTAATACTGTTTGATACCGCAGAAACCAGAACAGGGAAGCCGGCAGGAGCTGTTCTTCAGAAATTACTCCATGCGATCACATGAGATATGTTGATTATCCTTTCGGTGAATGCTCTTCCATTTGATCAAGTGAAAAGTATGTATTCACCTTCCACGATCTCATCGTCAACATTTTTAAGGATAGTGACTTGAGATAAGAAAATGAAATTCCGGTAATGAATAATCTTATTAGTTGTACACTTCAAAATAGCCGAATAGTGTAGACCTATGTTTACCAATTCTGGGACATTTGTCACATATGCAAGGAAAGAAATTCCAGGGCTCCTTAACTGAAGGCAATAAACTTGAGGAACCGAATTGTTGTCAGTGCAAGGCAAAACATAGCGTCGACTTTCAAGCTACAGTCCTATTCATTTTCCATTTACTCTGCATGCCGTGAACTTCATCAGAATAAAAGTGACAGAAAGTTGCAGCCGTGAAATGTTTGCAGGCGGTTGTGACAATCAATAAGTAGAACACTAATCACTATCCAGAGAATGTCATCCGAGCCTGCGGGTTAGAGAAGAAATGCTTACACACAACGTGAAGCGAATTGAACGCAGAAGCGATGTCCTTCCACGGGGCGACTGTGAACCGGCCAGCTAACTTAACTTCTTCCCTCGATTTCTGTATATGAACGAGTTGAATCGCACCAGAAAAATCACGTTTGTGCCAGGAAACAATACTGTTATACGCATTAATTTTTCACATTCAAAAGATTGTCACATTAAGTTATACTGTAAGATTTTATTCTGTCATGCGTGTAGAATTATCTGGAATTTGTTATCAGGAAGTCCAGATAAATCTGCAGATGTTGCAGGTATATTGCCTGATAGTATGCAAATCTTCAATGTCACTCAACATACAAACAAATACAACTGATTCCCTACACCGATGAGCGATCAAGTCGGCTGCAACGGTTCTTTTCCATACGTATCTGGATAACTTGCCCGCTGTTATTGTTTGCTCCACTTATTAAAGCGTTGTTAAGTCAATGAGGGAAACTGATAAGTTACAAAAATTGTTTAGCCTAAATGTTACCATATACCAGAATATTCGAATACGAATCAATCATCGTCAGAATATTCTAAGGAACCGGAATCCAAAACACTACATAATTGTAGGGAATTTATTGGGAAATCCAGCGTGCACCAAGCCTGATGTAGTTCGGTCGAAAACACTGAAAGTAGACTATACTGGTTATTACATCTGGTTGGGTGTCCGTTTCGCACGATCAGAAGTGTGCGGTTAAAAATTAACCTAAATACGTGGTAATATCTGATAGTTTTTTGAGAGAAGTTACCATTTCATTGGTCAGGTGAATCCCAACACCACGATTTTGAAACACTTCAACCAGACATCCAAATGAGTTTTCTCGCCGTATTTTTGAACTTGACGTCAAAATGTGACAGGAAGTAAATGGTTATTTGGAATGAGTTTTATTGCAGTTCCAAAGGTGGAATGCTAAAACGCGTTATTCCATTATATCCAAGTATCAGTTGCACAATAACATTTACAGTAAATTCAAAACATTTTGAAAAAAACCCCAATCAAGCCACATTTTCTAAACGCTTTTAGATTACTGTGTCCCATATGTGAATTCATAAATAATGTTGGATGTGGCAAATGAGTTGCTTGGGTCTATCCTCGGTATGGAATGCAACTGTGTCATCTGGTTGAATAATCTTAGTTCCGCTGCGTTGCACGCAGCTGTGAAGGCATACTTCAGCCTAGGTTGGATGAGTGTGGTTACATCCTCACCTTTGTATGGTAATTATATATACACAGGTGTGCGAGACACTATTTCTGATATTCCCCGTTCCGACCTTTCTCTTGCTTTCATCTCCACAAACATGTTTATCATACGACACAACCAAACTCATTCCAGAGAATATACCATAGCTGTAAGTTTGCAAACTGCACTGCTGTCGATATAAAAACTGAACGTAAAGATTCTTACTAACGTGCACATTTACTAACAAAATATATTCACGTAAACATTTTGTACGTGCTTAATCCCTAGTGTGCTATCTTTACACGAGCATTAGTGTAATTTTTCCACTATACCATATGATTTGATTGATCTTCAAACAGTGAATTGCAGTTTCAGAGTGCACAAATAGTGAAACGTTTTGAAGCGCTGCATTTAATTAAAAACACAAAATGTCTCCGAATGTATATTCTAAACAACATTGCTGTTCGTCAGGAATATGTACCACAATTTAGCAGAATTTTTTGCAATAATCTTAGAAGATAAGTGTTCCTAACATAAAATTCCGCTGAATGGTCTGCATATGCAACGTTCGGTATTTCAGCATAACACAGATGAGGAGACCGCAAGCATTGTAGTGTGTTTTATTAGCTTTCTGTAATGTCAGTCACGTGAACTTCCTGTTTGTGCGTCACGTATTCGCTCACACTAACCAGTAGCGCACATGTTCAACTATTATCTGTAGTAAGCGAAGTATTAGTAGCCTACAGCAGGAGAAGTTTGTTCATTACTTGTGTATCCAGAAAACAACGTTTTCTAATCCTCAGTACTCGCTTGGTTTGCCTACACACAGATATAGTCGAAAGCGTCATAAGTTTCGTTCTTCTCAGGGTTTCTTCATTTAGCAAATGAAGTGGGAAAACGTGTATTATGGGAGCTCCATAGAAAGCAGCCCTTAAATGGTGGGCTCGATGTGCCGTGTAAAAAACGGATATCAGTAAGGTGGATGGGTTTATAGGTCAGCTGAGTCCCAAGCATGAAGCCTAGGTGTAACTTGGTTAGATCCGTTGGTGTGTGATTGTAGACTGTTATAGGTTTAATGTGCAAAGGAGATAATAAGTGCCTTTCTTGTGCAGCGTCTTTGTGATCAACCTAACTGATACACATTGTCTAGTCTCTTTGTCTCTTTGTCTTTCCAATTGAGTAGCTTGCTCTGAACCGTACTGATGGCTGTAAAAGCCATTTTGATGTTGCGCTGTTCGATCATCTGTTCAGGGTCATCTGGAGTATTTCTCCTCTACAAAATACCAGAAGTAGAAACAATCTATTCGAGCATATTGATATCGATGCGGTTCCACTCTTGAACTGGATGTACGACCTATCATTGCAAAATTCCTGTAAAATAGAATGAAAGCAACTGCTTTTTAGTGTCAACTGAATGTTCAGAGCCGATGACTAATTAACAATTGGAAGGGGTGTTCATTGTGCACACTACAGTGTTCAACTTGTCTTCAGTACTTTCACGACGAGGTAGGCTAACTTCAGTGTATTTAATTTACATTCTAAATTCGAGGGAATGAATGTTAATAGATGACTGTCATTTACACAACTCAATGTTCAACCACTTTTGTATCAAGCTAAGATTCTCATTAGTTTATTCGTACTAAATGAAGTACAAAGTTGACATGTTTTTTGAATGTAGATTGGCTGTGTGCTAGTCGGAAATCATAAAACCGTTGGGTGTGCGATATAAATGTGACTATTGAATTATTTTACTGTAACTGCAATACTGTTGGGACATTTTAGGATACGACCAGGAGGTTTTCCAATGGGAATGTTTGATTTTCAACAAAACTTACATTGTTCCCATCTCAAACAGTAAACGCATCTGGTGAGTCGAATTGGTCATGAATAACTGCACATGCGATTGAGCATATTAATACGGTTAATGCAGTATACCACAATTTTACTGCACAGGACGAGCCAACTGAACTGTTGTGCATTACATCGGGTTGTTAACTGTTCATTGTTTGTAACCGTTGATTTCCATTCACTATATCCAGCTACAGGCCGTGATCATGTACTCATGACTTCACCATATAGACTATGTCGACTTAAGCAACCACGGTACGTCTGCTATTTCTGGTCAACTCATTACTATGTGGATAATCCATCTAACCATGTGAGCACTTTACTTCTCCCAATTGCATATGTGATATCTCCAGGAAATTCAATTTGAGTCGTGTATTACTGTCACACGTGTATTTGTTATCAAAACTTGAGTATCATTTTTTCAAGGAGAAACTTACGGCTGGGGACACTGTGATAACTACGAAATTCCATCCATACTAAAGTACACAAAAAAATTAATTTACTGATCGCTTGTGAGGTTTTATTGCTGAGCGTTCTGTGTTTTTTCATGCTGAGTTCCATTTTCTACACACGGTTGCTAATCCTTTGATGTGGTGACCCAAACAGAATATGCCGATTTGGGTTTTGAAGGTGAGTCTGCTATTTGTCACTGAACCGTGCATCTACTTACTACTGATTCAAGTTTGTATGTATTTCGAGTTTTCCATTTCCATTCACGGTTTACTTAGGAAATAATCTGAAGGGAATTGGTATCTTAACCATGTGTGCATAGTTGTCAACATGACGTCAGTAGGTTATTCTTGAAGAGGAACATAGATTATTCCAGTTCAACAATACTGAAGTATATATGATGTAGCTAAATTATTTCGTCGTATATGAGGTTCTGTTGCTAAATCCTCAACGTTTTTCTCCAATAATCTCTAGTCGGCTAAACTATACATGCTAACACAACCGATCTACCTCGTTGAATACATCTATTTTGATGGAACTCAACGCGACGGCATTTGTATGCCTGTTTCAACTTCCAATGAAATAGTATGAATTCGTGATGTTTTCGTCCCTTTAAATCAACAATACTGGGAAAGACAAGTAATCGGTTATATCGTAGCGCTCTTTATGGAATCCCTCAACGTGACGCAATGCAAAAAATGACAGTTTTCAACATTGTATTGTACACATTTTAAAATCAAACAGATTATTCCGACACAGGTTATTTTGGTAAGCCCGGTTTTTTGTTAATAAACTAATAACAATGAATTATCCATTTTAACGAAAGGAATAATACATGATAGTTTCATAACTTAGGCATATGACTCTCTCTTGCACGTATTCTATCATCAGTACTACATTTTAAAGTAAATTGCACAGTTTGTGACATGATTGCTACCAGTTATATTAGGCAGAAGACCAACAGAAGGAACCGAATAATCATGTCATTGTACGAAATGTTGCAGTATTAAATACGTGACGTTTATTCAGTCAACTTGCAACAACCAAACATGTTTGCGAATTCTCATGACTTGTTTTATCCGTTTATATTCAGGAGGACGAACCCCATTACGTTACCATTATCAGTCGAGGCGTTAAGTCTGTTGATCGCAGGTGTATGTCATACGTTTTTGATCGTTAGTGAACAACAGTTTGGAAACAAAAATAGCACAATGACCCAAAACAACACTTCGAAATTATGTAGCATATGCCCACAAAGGACCAAACCGTGAGTTTCTTTCTTCAGACAATTGTGCTTATAACGGTGCAATCAGATTAACCAAGACCGTGAGGTGTTTAATTTTGTCACATGCATTTTGGAACAAACAGCGCAACTCGTGGTGTTCTTAGAAATAAAAATACATCAACTGTTAATTTCCAACACTTACCTGCACATATGCAGAATGCTTTTGGAAGATTTCATGACAAGCTACACGTTTGAAGAGATTATATTAGCAAGGCAGTTGAGTGGTTTGCTACACTGGTTGAAAAAATACATCTCATTCACTGCGTCGTCTAGTTTTTTGACAAGCCACCCATAAAACTGCCATGTATACCACTCTAAATGAAGTTTGTCCATCTATCATGTTTGTTATTTTCGCACTTAAAATCTAAAAGCCGGTTATGCTGTACTGTACAAGGGTAAGCAATACCGAGAAGATGAAGCTGTAAACACATGGACATCATTATGAAATTCAAGGTTGTATAACTTGGACCTTTCGTACGCTCATTTTCATACAACTAATCAGTACGTGGTTATCGGTAGTATTCACAGAAAAAACGTCAGCTATCCAGTGCTTTAATTTCAAGGGAAAGTGGAAGTTGTTTGGTAGAAACTTGATCATTTAGTCTACGTTCGCCTAAACGCCGCTGTAAATTCGGATGTCTTTCGACTAGCTCACTTAGGAAGGGAGCACTAGACTTGAGTTTTGCATTCCTTATGGCCCACTGATAGTGTATATTCCCGTTCGGACTACAATGTGCACATTTGCCCTCGTGCCTAAAATATCCGCACGTTAACTACAACATCAGAAATTTCATGTAAAGTACGACTGAATGATCACACTCGAAAACTGAAACGCAATCTTGTGTGGATGGTTTTCTGATCGCGAGATCATTTCTAAGAAAGAATGAACAGTATTGCCTTGTTCAAACTAATCAATAATCCCAGAATCAGGATTTCTCAATTAGGCTGAATTTACTATCGTCATTAAACCAAGTGAGGACAGTTTGAGTGATTGGTGGCACTTCGAACATTCAGAATTTTCCTTACTGAACACCACTGCACACGATCGGAATGTTTTCACTCATTCATTCTGTTACTCCTATACGCGGAATAATTTAACGAACTGAACACTAATCATCCGAGGCTTCGGGTAAGCCTTCCTCTGTGATTACTCAGTCATACATTAGGTTAGTAATATTGAAGATTGCAATGTATTTTATTTCAAACGCAATATAAGTGTGAAACTCAACTGACAGTTTTAAGGCAGTTGTTTGATAAGAGATGTTTTCACATTTTACGGTTTATCTGAAGAAGTTTGGACTGTATAATTTACATATCAAATAATACAGAAGAATATTTCGTGAATATCAATGTATTAATGGAAGCGTTAATGCAACAGGAATATCTTTTCCGTTTTGGTAATATATTTTGGAATACACTTGCCAAGTATTATCATAATATTGTCGCACCACCTTAAGTTATAAGAAACAACAGAAAGAATGTAGCATCTATATAGGAAATTGAAAGCGTTCACGGATATTTCGTGAACAATTATAAAATTTCGAAATACCGTTTCAATACAATGGTTTGATAACACTTAGTGTTATAAAGTCTGTTTACAAGCTAACTATGATTTTATGATTCATTGGACGGTAAATAACTACGACACTTTCGGAACAAACGCACAAAACCTGTCTCATATATAATGAGGCTTTCTTAAGCTTATGTCACCTTGTTGTCAAAAGTTGATTTTCCGTTTCAATCCAAATAGAGAACGGACTGCAGAAATGCGGTCGACAATTTCACAGCAAAGTATGAATAAACTTAGGGACTCAGAATTAACAGCAAAAGTGTTGGCCTGAATTGAACGGTAACTAAAACACACATTGTATTTTGACTGTATAAATCTAGTGGAATACTTCGTATCAAAAATAACGGCATTTCATAATTGGCGAGACGTTCAAATTCTGAAAGCAAACTACACTTTACCATTATGCCTTGTGTTGTCCATAGTAATAATGTCGTTGAGTCGACTGAAGTCAATCTACCCTTATCTGTGCAGGTTAATATATTAGGTACCTACAACTATAAGTCATCTTTTAAGATATGCAGTAAATACCATTCTGTTTATTGAAACATGCGCCCAGTACCACATTTATTTGACCAAGCGTTTGGTTGTGATGCGTTTGCTATATGTTTGCTGTAGTTATCAGATTCTTTTAGTAGAATTCCTCACTGCCTTCAAATTACCGCAACCCTTGATGACATTTCTATCACTCATCTGTTATTTGAATCATGGAAGATCTACCCAATGATTCCGGCTACCTTCCGTTTCCACACCGGGGTACTTTGGATGGCGGGGAACATATCTACTGGGCAATAACAGTCAGTCAAGGGGGCATAGTTCAACTGAAACTTTCCAGTAGACAGGTAACCAGATACTAATACATTGCAGTCATGAATTGTAGTCTGCTTAATTTGTTCACAGATAAATAATTTACAACCGTTGTAGTTACTTGCAGAACATCGGGGGGAAAACGTTAAGAACAAAACAGAATTGGCTTATTCCAGACCTACAAGCATTTTATTCTGCATTCCCTGCTAACGTATCACTGTTTAAAACAGTAATATTCTCAAGCACTATTGTTTCCAATCGACTGGAATAAATCATTGCAATAGATTTTTGTCCAGCCACAATTCCACAACAAATCGAAGTCAGTCAATCCAGTATGTATCATGATTAGGTGGAAGGATTGAAATGGTTATTTCATTTTTTTTGATCGAATGTCCATTCATTCGAGGCAATTAGCTTCACTCGTATAAATCAACCAGAAAATTCACAAACACTAGCCAGTCAAATATAATGAGTATTTGTCTTTATCTGCGTTCAATACACGTGTTATTGAATGGCTTGTGCCGAATTTGGAATTGTGCGTACATGTGTTTAATGGAGAATGCCGAGAGATCAGAAAGATGACACATATCACTTGCCTAAAATATATCTCAACGAGGCAAACTTCGAAGCAAATTTCGAGCCGTAAATTCTGAGATGCGCGTGTTTTGCACATATAAACACACAACATTTGGATTAATTGATTTTAAGTTAATGAATTGAAAAACCCATTTACCATTCATTTTTATTTTCACCGTGAACGGTTACACTTCCGATTATATCGTTCATTTGTCTTAGTGGAGACGGAAATATGCATCAATCTGAATGCACTGATACTAATTTCGAACAATATAAATGTCATGTTATTATCCTTCACTAGTCAAATAAACTAATTGATTTTCAATTATTTCTCTCTTACAATGAAGCTGCCCATGTCGATCACGAACTGGGTACGAGTATTTGACGCAGCGGATTGCAAGGACTCTGTAATATACTTACAAACGCCTGAAGGCACCCAATCCAATGTCACTCTGAAGTCAATTGGCAATCAGATGCTTACTATGATGTGGTTGCACAAAGAATTCGAAACTCACACTTGCGGTGCAAGATATGACAGGCTAAGTGAGTCTTGATCATGGAAGGAACTTGTACAAAACGTATTGCGATCTATTCACTAAACGTTTGGCGAAACGCACGAAGTTCTTAAATGCTATTTTGCAACGGAATGGACTAACATACTTCACTGTACGTAATGTATCTGACTGCTGTGATAGTGTGATACTCAACTCGAGATGAGAATGTGCACACAATCACTGAAGTGACTGCACCTATCACGTGAAAAGTACCGGGTGTTTCGGGAACTAGTGTGCAATGTAAGGCGTAACCCACCATTCTGAGTGAAAACAACTTGGAAATCGCTTGGAATCGAAACATCTGCTAATGTAATCGGTCAGGAAGACAAAACTGCTTGCGTTATCAGTTAATTAGCTTACAGGTCAGACGTTTCGGTTGTGCCCCGATTTATAGCAAACCGTATATACATATATATGAGGGACTAAATTTTCATCGGCAACTCCACACTTCAGGAGTCAATTCCCGAGTCGACACATCATCCTAACCAGTGTGACAGAAAAACAACACGTTGACATGAGCAGTACATAGGTGCAACTATTATCATTTTATAATCTTACGCTCACATGGCCTGGATCAGTTATCGATCGGTCTATCCAACAAATACTTGTACTGCAGATGAGGTCCAGCTTCAAAGAACTATTGTTTTAATGTCTTTACCATAATAAGTTTATTTAGGTTTCTCGGCAAAGTGGAATGCAGTGATTAGCTGCCTGCAAGTCAATAACGTGTGGTATGTTGTAACATCGTTGTCTGGCATTTGCTGTGCTTAAAAAGTCTCTAATGTTACAATGTGGTAAAACGACCAATGATTTCACCCATTCACACACGGTTGTTCTCCTTCAAATAATATTATTGTCTGAGTGTTAAAATGACTTTGTGCATTGTATGTGAACGACATAAACCATCTCACATGTGATCATAATAATAATTTGAGGAGAATGGTGTAAAACAGTTCGATAAATCGACTTCTTATAACTTTTATAGGACTATAGAAATGATACGTTCATACATCTGCATAAAGCAACCGGAGGAAACTATATCAGCTTCTTCTCTTCCAATAAACTCGTTTGTGAGTATTGCAAAGTGATTTCAGAGTAGTAGATAATTGTGGAAATGAAGACGTTTATCACTGCGAATGAAGTTTTTCCAAATGGCAGATTAAACGGGGAAGTACACTGTCACACGTGAAATGGTGCTAGCACTTCATTTCACAAATTCAAATCTTCCAGGCTGAAAAAGGTGATGTTGAGAGGTAATCAGATTTATGCCAGTGTTCCTTTAATTTCACACCGTGAGACTTCATCAAGCATTGAGTGACTGTCACGCGACACGACTGTTCTGGGTAATATAAGTCCGAACTTTCACAATCTGCCCCACTTGGTAGTGTAACAATGTTGAAGAAAACTGATTTCAGAAAAACATGAAACAGTGACCGACGACCGATGACGAGACCAAATTACGTCACTGTTAGTGGCACGTGGTGGAGTACCACTGGTTTTATGGACGTCTTGACATCGGCTAAAACCGTATACCGCACGCAACGAACGCTTTGTAGGCGAGGCCGAAGAATCTCGCTGGGGTCCTAGAGACTTCAAGATGGATAACACTTATGTCGACAATTAAGTTGAATGATAACAGAACGAAACTTTAATGGATAATGTCGATAAGATGAGGGGTCTTCAAAATAACTTTGCAGTTAAATATAGATAATAAACAGATATATAAAGACCTAGAAAACCTACGTTTATCATGAACGCAGTTTTACAGCCACTCAGACATATCTCCTTGAATTACTGATGAGTAGTCGGGGATTTGGTTTATTTCAATTTGAACATCACCCACAACTGATCGCAACTGTCGCATTCCCATAGACTATCCAGTCGGCCCCTTTCGAAAAGAAGTACTAGACTCGAGTCTAGTGCTTATATATGATGCGCAGTGGCCAAAAAACATTCGTGAATCATAAAATAGTAGGATAGTTGGGGGGGGGGATAGTTAAGCTCAGTTATGTGTATAGCGGCATAAAAAGTCGGACGAGTGAAAAATTAGTCAAGGCCATCTTTCGACCGCTAAATAGGACAGAGTCAATCGTTTTTTGTCTCCAGGACGGAGACGGTTCTGGACAAAAAGAATTGGACGTCCTAACAATCTCATATGCTGCAAAACTTCAAAGTTCAGCCAATTGGATAGTAATTTTCGAACTGATAAAAAGATGCACCGAACAGGACGTTCTAAAATTACGAGGGTTTATAAGACCAGAAACATCTCACCCGTAGTTGAATGCATATTAAGATTTTCCGTTTCCCCTGATGTACTAATGTTTCCATCTCAAGTCATCAAGGCCTGTTTGCAACTAAAAGTTTATACGGTGCTTTACTTATCCAATCTGTTCCTTAAACGTGCAAAAGTTCGATAGTTGTTTTGTTTCCGTTACATGTTTCAACAGCTGGAACTGCAGCTGGAACCACCCTGAACTTATTGTTCAAGGTTACAACCAGGTTACGCGTGTCAACATTTAACATCTGCACTTCGGTTTTAACTGGGATTACTATATTTCGCACCAAATGTGATAAAATGTTTAGTTTTCTTCTTGATGTAACTAAACTTTCAGAAAAATATTTTGAACGGTTGACTTTCATGTGCATATTTGTTGATCGACTCCAGGTAATTCATGTGCCTTAATCGGAATTGCTTGCTTGAAACTTGTATTACTTACGTCTAACAACTGACTCCATATTTGTTTACAGGTTGGCTATGACCGTATCCGACGAATTTCGACTGCATTACTTCTCCGTTTTCAAATCATTTAGATGCAACGAGTTTGTCATCTGCGCGCAGTAGACGCGTTGTAATCCATGTTGATCTATTGTGATTGTCCGTATTACACTGGTATTTACTATCTAAATGTACTTCACATTATTGAGCAAATGATATGTTTATAGCCTGTTAGGTTTTTAACAGTTAGGTTCAGTCAAATAATTTGTCCTCGCTGTAAATATTCAGTTTCACTGCGAAGATTAACTTGATACCTGTGATGTACGTACTTATGCAAACTGTTGTTGATGATGCTTTCACCAAGTCTACCGTTAAGGTGTGATGATTCAACCAACAGATAAGGGATCATTTGTTGGACACAAATATATCAGAACGGACGAGACTAGTACTACAACCACGCTTTTATAAGGCAAATATGTTCACCATTGTGAGGTCAATGTCGTAGTGATCAACACGGTTGCCTCGTGAAAGCGTGGCCGGTATTCTTGTCTCAGCAGTGTCAAGGATATGCATCACTGAGGAACTCCATTCAGAGTGAAACTCGAGTTAAGTGCTTCTTTTCGAAAGGGGCCGATCAGAAGGTATATGGGAATGCGACAGCTGCCATCAAGTGTGGGTAATGTTCAGTCTATATTAACCTCAAATTGTTGTGACCAGTCCACTTTAGTTTTGAATTATTAGTTTATATTTGTGAAGCCCTTTACAACTGTTTAACGATATAATTGAAGTTACGTTAGGATTTGCTGCAAAAACAAAACGTCATGACGCGTTTTTTGGTCTTTTATGTAGTAGCGACAAACGTATATGTATATGAGTAGTCGGGGATTTGGTTTATTTCAATTTGGCAATCACCCACAATTAATCGCAGCTGTCATATTCTCATAGACTATCCAGACGGCCCCTATCAAAAAGAAGTACTAGACTCGAGTTTCGCTCTCATTAGAGCTCGTCAGTAGTGCATATCATCGTCACTGCCGGGACACTCTGCTAATTTATATCTACACGTCTGACTTTCTTTTTTCTATGAAAATTGTTCACTTTCTCAGAACAAACAAATTACTGTTAGCTTGTTTACGTCCAATCTCACCACATCATAGCAACATGAATTAGTTACTGTTGATACTACAATTCCTCGGATGTTGTGAAAATGTCGAGACTAATGACTTATTTACACTAGTTTTAGTCATTTACCACAAAATTTGTCGTTAGGTCGTACGAAAATAATATACAGGGACTAACTACAGTAATTACTCTGTTCCGCCTTGCGAAGACAATTCTAGTCAGGAGAGTCACAACTTGCAATATTAAAGCCCACAATAACTTATTTCTACTATTGCAGAACTGGTGAACCTATACTTTATCAAGCATTTTCTTAAGCCAGCAGTACAACTTGCTGGATTAAACGGAAAACCGGATACCAGAAGACAAAAATATACTCTAAACTCAACAAGTTGCACTAGATGCACTTCAATCAACTCAATGAAAATAAACGGTATGTCTAACAAAAAAAGTTGCAGTTATTTCGAATGACAAATAGAAATCCATAGGAAGGGTTCTGGAGTACGCAGCTATAAACACTGCTCCAACCTCAATCGAGAATAAATCAAATATTTTGACCGACTTCCAAAAGGAAACGAAACATTTATGAGTCAGTAGTATGTCTTTACAACTGGTTGAAAGTACACAGCAATTAGGTTCATCTGAACACGTCTATCCAGATTGAGAGGACAGAGAGTGTAATCAAAGTTTCAAAGAAATTCACAGCAATGTGAAAAATACAACCGTACATATGGTGAAATTCAAAATTAAATTCCGCAAGTTCCTGCAGGAACAACTGTAAAGACTTAGTTTACTACCGAATATAAACGGGTACAGGTAAAATCGCAACGAACTCTCTGAACGTAAGACAAAACTTATTTCTGTGATCCACAATTGCTTGATAGTGTTCGGCATGGCTTTCAACTTGAACAACTGAGGAAGTCAACTCATTCTTCCTCACCGATCTGGTCCACTGTAGTTGATACACTGACACAGAGGACTGTTTCTCATAATCTACGGAGCCATGACGAGCGCATCACAAAGTTTAAGCGGCGCATCCAATCAATATCTGAGGTGGCCACAATCCGTTTCCTTCAACCGGATTTGTGTGTACAGGAACAGCTGGTTCACATCCTGGGTTTACCACGGTCGAGTATATACACATTAGCTATATGACAATCTGCGACCTCTTCTCAAACCCGATCCAACTAACGCTCACTGTCAAAGCCTACATCGTTACTGATCAAGACCGCAACGAAGTCGTGTTTATGTCCTATCCGCTTGCCTTGTTCTACGTTCAGTTTTCGAACAATAACTTATTTCTGGTTAAGTAGGTTTTTGTAATTTTATCAGTCTAACACGATCACTCATCAGAAACGGTTCCGTCCGCAGAACCTTTTGAGCAGGCTAGTTACGCTACACACGAACACAAATAGGTTGGACTTTGTGTCGTAAGGGAATGGATCAGACTTTTTTGTGATTTAACGGCAGTACATACATTAATACTCTTCTCACTATATATGTACGAGCGTGAACCATGTGCTAATTACAAACTGATACACAGTTTACAACTGGTTGCTCTCCAAAATTTTTTAATTATTGGTCCACTTCCAAAATCCATAATCTGACTTAATCCCACTATTTACAAGAAATATAATCTGGTTTTACATTTTCACAACCTAGACTGGTCATAATAAACCGACTCCAATGAACTCAATACACCGCGTTATCTTTGTATAGTATCTAATATTTATTTAACCAGATAGTAATGATGGGGATTCAACTAATTAAAACTAGTGAGAGCTAATTTACACCTGATTACAGATGAAGAAGTCTAATTTTGACTCACAGACTGTTTCGAGAAAACGTAAAAATAAGGTCCTTCAATTAAAGTGAGGCTGTGAGATCACTACTGTAGTCAATTCTGCAATTGTATGAAACTAATCGTAAGGTGTTAGACCAGACCATAGGCACAGATGTAGTGGACATAAAGCATTCTTGCTTCAGTTTATATATCATTCATGTAGGAATCGAGCGTTTGCTGTTTAAGAGTGGCTTTCCTGGAACGCCCGACCAACCCAGGCTTGCAAACACTGAATATAAGCGTCACATCATTATTTGTCTTCAATACTCATCAACTTAGGTTGCCTTTCAGTTGAAGTTATTCTACAGTTAATATGTCATAACCTGTTGAAGCTAATTCATTCTCAATCGTTCCAACTGATCAGCCTACTTTGATTTCCCACTAACAACACGAAAATAACACACAATCAGACCAGATTTTGCAGTTTAAATTAGTGGATGTCAGTCTGTGACAGAAACAAGGTATTGTTATCGGATACTTCCAAATCAAGTCATCCACCGTTGGTTCACCCTTTGTCACGACGGAAAGTCTATCGTTTTACAAAGCACGAAATGACTGTTGAAGTATGCACGTCATCTCAGTATTACAAAGCAACCAACGATCAGAATTGGTTTACCGAATATGAAACTTAGAATACTGAGTGAGACAGAATATTGGCTGCTTTATGAGAATACTATTGATCGTAACCACTAAATATGAGACTTGAGAAGTAAATACGATTCAAAAACGTCGGTACCCCAGCTGGAAGCTTGATTGAAAAATTTGTTTACAAGACGGATGTTTCCAGTTGTGAAGGGAACAGTTTCATTTTGAACAAAGTATAATAGATACAGTCATTAGGTGCAACCTTGCAAATTGCAAGCTTCAGCTGGGGTTAGAACAAGGTAAATGAGAATTATTAATTTCGGATTGCGAATAGGTAATAGTACTTTGCACGGACAAAAATGACCAGTTTGCTGGCAGATTGCTATGGAATGGTTAGTAATAGGATTAGACTGCACATGGGACATATGCGTACTCGACTCATGATTGCTCTACATATTTGATATGCCTACTCTGTGTTCTGTTTGATGTTGATTGGAACAAATGAAGGAAGAATAAACCACAACCTAAGTCTTCCACCCGAACAGATATTTTTGTGAAAGTAGAATGTGTGATTAAAGTTTGACAGTGTGAAATATGCTGAGCTGACTAACACATTATTCCAGCTGTAACTTGGTTGTATTTATTTGTTCAGTTCAAGCAGTAAATAGCAGTAAATAGAGAGCGGGGTCTAACATCACATGTTGTCGTACGCCAGCCCGCATGTCCCATCTAACCGTGTGAATCATGCACTCCTATGTCCCACCCCAACAACTAGCAGCGGGAGAATGAAAATGCCAATCGATAAAAGGAACCGCCAGAATTCGGTGGATTTTGTCATGCTCGAATGCGGGCAACCTCCCTTTCGTCTATGATTTCACGCACACACAGTTAGACCCGTTATCGTCCGTCATGGACAGGAGGGAGATAATTTCCTCGACAGAATGTGATGGTAATGGAATCAGGGGGACCCATGATGAGTCGTTTCGGTCACTGAACGAGTTGGTTTGAGTGACTTTCTCAATCGTTGTGAGGATTGGGCGGTCTCGGTGCGAGCTCTGATCGGCTGAGCGTTCAGCAACGCAAGTTAGGGTAGAAAAATTTACCTGGTTCCAACGTATTGATTACTTTCAATCGAGGAAGTGCAGATATCGTCAGCGCCACCGTCCCGGTTTATACCAATGCCCAGGGTAAGCTAACGGAGTACAGTTAGAATTCGTCCAGGTGCGATAACCCAGCGCTGGTTTGTCAGCGCGTGCTTGTAAGCATCCATTCAGAGACGGCGCAAAACGGACAGTAGGCGATCAGCCTCCTCCAATAGTTCACTGCACCTTCTGTAACAGCAGCTTTCCGACCCTATTCTGCTTCAGTCAATAAAGGAAAAATGCGTATCCCGTAGAACGTAACTACGGGAATCCCAGACGTATTGAAGCCGCCGGTTCACACTAGAATAGGCTTCTTCTGTCGGATTCGCCGATGAGATTGCTCCGTCTTGTCCCATTTGACGGGAACTGCATCACCAACCTCGGTGACATTGGCGGTCACCAACAACACCCAATGAATGTTTCTCAAGACATCGGCAAACGTATGAAAATTTTATCTGATACCTTTTGAAAATAATTTCCTGGAAGCACACTAATAATTTGCTGCATGTCTACTAAAGTGGTTGCCACAATGATGGTAGTGCCATGCGGCACCGTTCGGTGTGCACTCTGGCAGCCTGTAATGAGAGAACTGTTAAAGGATCATTCAGTTTGCGGACGGCAACGATTAACTTGCAACCAATGTGCATCCGAAAATAGACACCCCACGCAGCGTTGCAAAAAAAAACGATTGCTTAGCGAAAGAAACTTAGGCTACATTTCTCAAGGGTCTAATCAATCATACGCTCATCATTGACTGTACACCACATCACTGTAAAAGTCGTAACCCCGTTTCGGCACCACTTCATCATCTTGAATGCTAGTCGTAGACCGTGATTTTTTCAGCTGTCGTGGTTGGGAGTTTACTTTACCAAAGAAACCGCTTTATTAACTTGGTACCTGGTGTGGAAATGGAAATCGTCCAAACTTGCGTCATGGACTCATATCTGTTTTGTTTTAACTGGCCATTAATTGAAACCAACTCATCGTAAATCTTTTCCGAAATCCGATGTGGCTGGTTGAGTGCTTGTGGCAATGTTAACGTAAGGATGCTGGAGTAATTTTCAATTAATTTCATTACTTTTTTCATTCATTCATTATTTTGTTTCCTTTGTTTATTTTTTATTTGTAAGAAATGGATTATAGTGTGGCTTCTAAGGCGATGTTTGAGAATCGTGAATTTTGCACATTCTCACAGTTCCAGGAGTGCCTTCAGAGGTACAAGAATGAGGTTGGCGTTATTTAAGTTCGTGGGACGAGTCGTATATCAAAAGCGGTTCTGAAGTACGATTAGGTAAGGTGACATGGTTCCTGAAAACCGTGCAGATTTAGTATCGTTGTACGAAAT
>JTDE01014808.1:0-18324 GCA_014338405.1 Paragonimus skrjabini miyazakii | reverse complement strand
CAGTTAAGCATCAGTGTGAACCACTGATGTATTGCTGTCTATGATGATGATGTATGGCATACTTACTATCTGTGTATTCACTGAACATCCAGGCGTAGGTATACTTGAGGTATCGGAGCATTTGTACGGGGTAACAGCCTCGACGACTGTAACATCGTCGTCAGAGTCGTCTGACGAGGATCCTGTCTTGGTCAGTGAAACTAGCAATCGTGTTCGGCTCAACGAAAACAAGCACTTTTATTGTGGACAGTGCGGAAGGCTCCCGGTTGTTTATGACCTTTTGCTGAGGACTGTGCATTTTACTGGCTTCCGCTCTCCATCGGATTCCACCCGAGACCGACTTGGCTTGTGGGAAAGACCGTTTGAGTTCATCTACCCGCGTAGCAACTTCATCTGGAGTAGCGGCTTGGGAGAGGTTTGCCATGATTCCCTCTTATTGCTTTATTTGCTCGCAGCTAACTGGTACAGGTAATGTCGGTCGCAATGAGACAAAACGATAGTCTACATACATGGGACCAGTTTTAGTGGGTCATTGTTTGACTCGGCATTTCCCAAGATTATGAAGCGAGCGTTGCAGATAAGTCACCTTTCAATCGGTCGACGTGTGCTTCCATGAAGGTGGTGATTTTGGACTAAGTAGGGAGCACGGCATTCTGGTAGCTAATTTCCTCGAGCCTGTTGCCGCCAGGTACATTCGGAAATATGTTAGTAAAGCTACATACCTTGCAAGCGAGTTCCAGTTCACTCTACTCTAATGCTGCATACTGTTCTGCTGTTAGTCCAATACGATTCGTATGGTACCACTCATACCACTTCTCACATTCCATGTCCTGAACTACTTTAGTAGAACATGCTGAACGGCCACATAGGCGAATATCTGTCGAAACTCATTGCCAGGATGACCAATGAGAATATTTGATTAACAACAACGGTAGAATACAGCTGAATATATAAACAAAAAATGTGATAAAATGTAGCTAACGAGATAGACGCAGGTGGATATAAAGTGGTTGAGTAAACTCAGCTGTTACGGTGCACAATGTCGAATTTGGTTTCGATGCTGCAGCACCGAAATATAAAACAAGTAAAACGGAAATATCACAAATTCGAACCGATTTCATATTATCCACGTTCTTCAGCGTCGCATATGGTCATTAACTACTGGGACGGTATTCAAACTGGGCTGGTAGGTTGCTCATCCATCTAACGGTCAGGTTACTTTTGTTTTCGATTTGGGTGAAAATTCACTTGAAGGGTGTCAACCATTTTTGTAATATTATCTCGAAGCTCGTCAGAACTCCGCTGTGTATTGGGAGGCTTGTGATTTGTGACTAATCCTTGTACTAGATACTGGGAATCTAGTTTAGAGTTTAAGTCGCTCTGTTATCTCAAGACATAGTTCATGATTCCGACGATTGACACACGGCTTCGAGGCTTGAGGCCTGGGTGAAGTCAGCTTGTTCATTCCAACATCCGGCAGAAGTCTGTTGATCCAAAAGACAATCATTGGTAGCACGATGTAGCACCGCTCTTGCGGATTACAGCATGGGCCAAGAACAAAGTAAAATTACAAGTCTGAAAAGGTTTTAACTAAATGGGAATACAGCAACGTTTCAAAACAGTCCTCAAAGGAGCAACTAACAATCTCAGAAGAAAGACCGTTCCGGTGATTGGTAATATTGTAAGGTAATAATTTCTCTCTGAGGACGGAGCTTGTTAAGCTTCTTGCCATGACCCCGTCGAACACCATCAGACAGTATGATAAAGAAATGCCCAGTGAATTCAATGCTAACGAGGTGTGTGAAAATTTGCTCACCGCGAAGTGGTCGAAGTCCAAGTGAGTACAGATCAGGAGTTTCAAGTTGCGACTCAGTTCACAGGTCAGTGACCAACTTGGTAACAGCGCGCTCAACTGCGAGTATGATATTTCTAAAGCCGGCGCGCACGACTTGATCAGCGTAGTCAAGCGATGGTTCTATACAAACCTCGTGAAGCATTTAAAACGCTCTTGTCTAGATGAGCCCCTTGCTTGCGGCCATCAGTCGATGATTGTCGGCAGATAAATTGAACGAGAGCCGGTTACCTCGACGTTTCCCCCAGATTTATTTCCGTGATGCCTACTGTGCCGAGCGTACTGTGAATTTCGAAGGCATCACCAAAGTCCTCACCAAATGATGTATGTGCACACAGTTATTTAGGTGGAGACTCCAATTATCAGACCAGCTTTTGGTCGCGTCTAGATCATTTTGTAGTGCACTGGGATCACTAGCATTTTAGGTCGTCAGTGTAGAAGATGGCTTCGCTGAAAATGTTCCCCGGAGAGTCTGTTGTACATCGTAATGTGAAGCGCAGTATTCGCTGACTTTGGGTTTATTATCACAGGACATATTCTAAGTTCTTTTTGCTCTTTATGACGCCCGTTCAAGTGACAGGTGATTGAATTGCTATGTTTTGTTCTCGTTTTATCACGGGTGAGCTTTGGATTGCCCGACCTTTTTAGGTAATGCGAAAGTAACTCTTGCACAGTTGGATCGGTTGGCGTCCATGTGGTACTGTTCCGCTCTCATTCCTTAGACTTCGCGGCATCATCGATCGCTCTACGACGCTTTTCGTGAAAGAGATGTGATGGTGCTCCTGGGGTGTATCAGAAACAAAAGAAGATTACAAACGCAGCCACATTTTGCGCGCATAGCTGTCTAACATTGTCGTAAAACGAACCTTCGGAGCACAGTTGGTTTCCTCCGGGGGATGTCGCTTTGGTAGTGCAGAATCTGATAGTGGTAGGGTTGTTGGCGACTAAAGACCTGAGGTCGTATCATGTAGAGTAACTATCCTGTTGTGATTATTGTTTGCTGTCGGTCACTAAGATTAAGGATTGGTACGACAGCTTCTGCGATCTTAGGGTTGACATTGATCGAATCACCTCTTGGTCTTCGAAATTTATGCGTGCGAGGATTGGGAATTCCTTGGAGGTAGTGATATTTAAAGTCTGATCCGATGGTGCAAGATTGTGAACTCAAATTCCGCGTGGGTACCGGTCTTTCTGAAAGGCACCCCTGAAAAATCTATTGTAGTACCGTTCTTCACAAACACAATGTCAATAGGATATTAGAAAAAACAAGACCATGTCGTTCAAATACATCAGCTATTGTGAGTCTAACGGCGCCTTAAGTCGCATTCAAGAGGAAACTAGCAGCAGTTGACGACAGGCTATTCCAACGAGATGGGAAAAATTCTATCAGACAAAATTTTGAAGTCTTATCTTTATCGTTGCCCCGTAACTCATTCGGATTTGCGAGGGTAAGTATTTTACCTATCAGCCTTTCAGTGAGAAGAAAGCAATAATAAGGTTTCCGCGGAATCTTCTACGTCCCAAGGGAGAAAGGTGCAAGATTTCGGGGCGTGACTCGTACATAACGTCTCGAAAACCTGCTACAAGTTTTTTCACATCTCACTGTGCACTCTTATGCATACTTATTTCTTAAAGCCAGAATAAGCAATTGATTGGAGATTTCCTAGCTATATTCGACCATAAACAGTTTAAAAACCTTCTTGTCGATTCGAGGAAGCGTCCGTTTTATCATGTTCAGTACAGGGAATCTTCGCGGCTGCTTTCCCGTGATTGATTGTAAAGGACAAATCGGGTAGTAACCATGTACCCAGGTCGCTTTTAAGATTCATCATGACAACACGTTTCTGTTGGTATATTTTGCTACAAGGACGTCGCCATAATCGTCACCGTGACATGCACACATTTGTAATCGTGGAGAGGAAGACATCATTTCTATGACCGTCGCTTAACTGCACTGAGGTCATCTGGCAGTGTCGGCATTATGGAAGTTCTAAATTTTTAGGTCATTCACATAAAGAAGAGAGTGGTTGGAAATCCTCCGGTAAATCATTATGATTGATCTAAGGCAGTATCGGTTCGAGGACTGTGACACACCTGCTCAGGTAGGCGCGAGGGATGGGAAGTCAAGGCCAGCCCCATGATGAAACGTTCTGTCATTAATAAATGAGGCGCTGAATATCGCCTTTGATGCTGTGTGCTTCCATTTTCTATAGAAGAGGGCCATGTGGTTTCCGGTCAAACGCCCTAGCAATGTGGAATAAAATGGCGGCAGATATATGACCGTGATCTGTAGCATCCGCTAATCTGTCCATGAACGGGAGCATATTTGTTGCGCAGGACTTATTTCGACTGTATCCGTGTTGAGGTACAGAGACTAGATTAATGTTTTAAAGGTGCTTTAGGGTTGATCGCTTTGCAAGGCGTGCATGGAGTTCTCGTTAGGCTGATTGGTCGATAATTGACGAGAGGGTCGACCAACGGACTTATAATTGAGGATGATGGTAGTTTCTTTTCGTTCCTTGGTAGTGATGAAAAGTCGAAATGGTTTGGCAAGTACAGACTTGTGAATGAATCTGGTGTGGACCCAATGTCCCGGTAGCGACTATAAGCAGAAGGTTGCGTGTTCGTATCGCATCGGGTTCACCAATTGTTAGGCACGGTCCGGCAGAATACTGCCTAGTCAGGACTCCCTATCGAAAACCGATCGACAATGACAACAAAGATTCAGCGCGTTGATACCCGTGTATCGGTATCTACCCTGGAACATAAGGCGTACAGAGAGACACGTCAAGCTGGCGCGGCGTGGAGCGAGTTGTGTTTAGCTCCGGGACGGATATTACAAAAAGGATGGCTTGGCCAAAATAAAAGTTGGTAAAAGCCAGAACCATCAAAAATGTACGATGGAATGCGATTATCAAAAATATTATTTCTTATAGTCATTACACACAAAAGAATTTGTACGCAGTGCACGGAGATTTTGACTGATAAGAATTTGCTTAGACTTTCTTGAAGATGTATGTGCTGTAAGCGGCAGTTTGTCCATAGGTAATTCAGCAATAACGTTGGTTTCGGTGGTTCCACCGTTCGATTGATGTAAAGATAGAGCTGGTTGGGCTTTAGTCAAATGGATTTGAAGGGAGAGTTTGTTTGGGTGCACTATTTTGAGCACCTTTGATTGCCCGTGGAGGGGATTGCAACAGATTTCCGATTTTTACCGATTACGGATTTTGTGACGAGCGAGAAGATAGCAAATTTCTCTGACGGGCCTAGGGCATTATCAGTTTGCTTAGGATGTACAAGTCAGCCTCGTGTAACATACTTCTTATACACTGGTAACCAGAAGCAACTGAATCAGCGCCCATCGGAAGATACCTGAGACGACCTCATAATCCTAAAGTCGGTCCGATTTAAGTTATGGGCCAACTGCTTCTTCCCAGATCGCTTTGTTCAGTAGCTGAAGAATGTGAAGACCAGAATCAAATGGTCATTATGATTTAAGAAAGTAACTATTAACCTGGTCGGCGTAATGACCTTCGTTTGTGGTTACGAGATTTAGCAAACAGAATTCACGTGTTGTGCCCATGCCTTATGTAGCACTGTCAAGAACAAAGCTAAGTCAGAGCAATCTTCCAATGCTTGTTGTGAGCGTTGCGTCCAAGACTCTTTTGGAGCGTTGAAGTTACCTGTGGCCAGCAGGTAAGAGGAGTGTTGAGTGGGAGTTAATTCGTGCAAGTGGAATAGGAGAGCCTTGGAGGCCAGGGGCGAGCTCGACTGTATGCGGTAGATAACTTAACAGAAGCTAATTATGGCCACATAGTTTGATTTATAACCAAACAGCATCGCACGTGGGAGAGAAGACATTACCGCTGCTTATGAAAAGGGAAAATAATGAACTGACGTAAATGGGGACCTCTTCACATTCCCTCTATTAATCGGTGCGATGAACAGAATAGCCATGGATACGAATTTTACTATCACTGATCTCCGGTATCAATTCCTTAAGTCATGGTTTGCACTACCACTGGGCAGTTGTTGCGTCGTTTCAAGAGTTGTCGAGAACCAACAGCGTTAACACATACCCATGACCATTAAAATGATGTAATGTAGAAATAGGTTAGTCGCCGTAGCTTCATTATTCCATCTCTGTATGCTTTATCCCACTTTTACGTTTTGAGTGGTGACTTCAGGCCACCGGCGTTAGCGGTCGAGTTGAACAGCTCAAAATCGAAAGTGGGCCATTTGTTTGCAGGTGACCTTTGCCAGCGTGTGACATCGGTGGTTCAAATACTAGTTCTGTAATACAGTTCGTTGTCGTGTGATTGACGCCACTTAAGTTTTCGACTGTGTAAGTTGTGTGCATAACTTACTGGGCCTCTGGCTCATGCTTGTCCGTTTTCGTTACCGTTCCAGATTCGCCCTCGTCCTTCAGAGGAACGCTGTTCCTCAGTGCCTCCACTCCGTTGCACATTACAGTTCCACAGGAAGACAGTTGTTGCCGATTAAGCGACCAGACTTCTTGAACCGGAATGCCGTAGAAAAGCATGTAGAACCGGGATTATTCAAGTTGATGGAGGGATTCGCGTATTTTCTGTTTTTCGTTTTTCACTTACAACGACCCATCTTGATTACCAGGTAACCTTTGCGGGCAAGAAGAGGAATTCAGATGTTAGCACGATTCTTCAGTGGCCGCTTATAGCACATGATATTTGCCATATGCCTTCTTATGACTAGTAGGGTTGAAACCGAAAAAAAAGAGATAAACACACCAGCCTCAAATTTAGAAACAAACATCTTAATCGTCCTCTCTTTAGCAAAACAAGGCGTGTGCGGTTATAATGATGAAGTAAACTAAAAGGAGGAAAGAGGGCTGGGCCATCGGTCGGTTTTCAATTCGAAGTACTAATTGGGCTGTCAGAACGCACCGGTGGATGGTCGAGATATCGGATCATCTTAAAACTTGAGGTTGGTGATAACGTTGAGAAAGTGGACCTAATGCTGTCTGAGCTGTTATGGTTGCAGTCCTCCTCTGAAATGATTATTCAAGATAAACATCCAACAGAGGGACAGCTGATAATGACAAAAGCTAACCTGTCTATACGTTGACATTCACTGCATAAGTTGGATCAGTTGTCAACCTCTTTTTGAACATTGACAATGACTGAATAGTAATATTTTAAGCTGCAAATAACGTTCGCCCATTTTTTGCCAGCCAAGAAACGTCTGATCTATTTCAGCCTATGAGCGAAAGAAAGCGCAGCAGCTGAGGAAACTACTTCACATGCCTCTCCGCGACCTCTGTAACAGTAACCCCGTTGTCTATTTGTCAAGTGCTTGGATTAAGATTAGTCGCTTATTTATTGGTCGTGGGTTCAATTCTCCGACGTACTTGGTGCTGGGGAAACCCATCTAGGTCGAAACAGCTGTTTACCACTTTGCTGTTGATCACTGGGACCAACTGTTCGCGAAAACCTATCTCAACCCCTTCTGGGGCTGTGGTGGATGCTTGTTTGTTTGCAGGCCAACCAAAACACGGCTGATCGACTTCAGCCTATGAGCCAAAGGAGGTGCAGCAGCTAAGCGCCTCCGTTAGCTTCAATTCCCAAGAACCCGTAAACACAAAACGCGTGAGCAGAGGAAGAACGAATTATTCGGCTTTCGGGAATTTTATTTTTCGACTCATTTGTCTTATTCATGTATATGTGTACGTTTTAAGTAACGGAAAATGCCGTACAAGCCTTACAGTACTCCTTGTGTGAAATCGTTCTACATTGTATTTTGCGGGCATATGAATGACTGTGGTAGGTGCATGGACCAAACTATCGGTCCTCAATGCTAGATGGTTGGTTGAGAGTGGGCTATGGAGATCTGGTGAAGTAACAGTTGCATATACGAAGTACTTTTCGTGAACTACACTTATTCGTCGTGAACATGGCGTTTGCTTTTCATGTTTCACCTATTGGATTCTCAAGACGTGGCGATGAGCGAGTACATGAACCATTGAGACACAGACGAAATATGAATGTAGTTAAGAGGGGTTCATACATTCGTTCATAACGCTTATGAATCTGATCAAACAGCACCGTAGCTCGGGTCACCCTCCCCGTCAAAGGTGACTTGAAATGTCCTAAAAGAAAAAACAAAACAAAAGGATGTGGTTGATCAAATAAAGCCAGATAGAATTGGGAACCTAGATGTGGGCACCCCATTAACTACAACACGTTGTCGTTTCGGGTTGCATTCCCAATTAGCTGTATTATCAATCGCGAAGTCGTTGCCCGGGCTACGAGACCTCATTTTACTTAACTATCTTCAGGGTCTTTGTATTTCGTGACCACGTCGCTACATGAACACCTTGCAGTTTTGCTAATCGCCGGTTGTTTCGGTAAATAGTGTTCGGCGCAATAGACGCTCGGCTGGCATGTGCTACGTGACCCAGCCATGACAAGATTGCAACTTCATTAGTTGATCATTTGATCACGGTTCCGGAGTTTTCCGAAGTGCACGTTGCTCACTGGATCATCTTGCTTGATATTGACTATCTGGCTGAGATGGATATGGTCAAACGCAGTAAGTGCTTTGTCATGAGCATAACAAGTTCCTGAACCGTAAAGTAAAATAGATGGTGTACAAGAATCTCATGCCCTTTCTTCCTTTGACAACGGAACATCTTTTCGACGGCACAGATGGCGCGTGTTGGGAAAGCCGATGCGTGCTTTTCTTATAATCGTTATCCCACCAGCATTGTAAAGGTAGAGCGGTGGTGATACCCAAGTATTTGAAGCGGCTTAGTCCTAGATGGACTGCCAGCGAGTTGAAGTTGTAAATCGTATTCCATACAGACTAGCCCAGTCATTCACTCTGCTCAGCATATTTTACATTTTCGTCAGATAGGCATGCTCCACATCAGCCAACGTGGCGCTAGGAAAAACCCCACACCGAGGTATAGGTTTCTCAGGCGCATTTTCTGCGTTGTCACCCATGACGGAATTGGACGGAAAGGGGGTAATCGGATTCTTCTGGAAGTGGGGAGACCGCTGCCCATAAACTCTCACTTTATTTGCAAACTGAGTTAACGACTATTTTAGCAGATGAACACATTTGTGTGCGATTCCTTTTGCGAAACAAAACAGTTTCGGAGCAAGGAGACTGGACCTTGACGCGGTGTGACGGCTTGCACATCTCGAAGATTTATTGGACATTTGGACCACCACACCGAAAGAGTCAGGCCAGCAGGTAGAGGTCTGGCAAACTAGTCTCCTGGTCCTCCAGGTTGGAAGTTGGAGGAAGATTGGCAATTTTTTCCAAAAAATATACCAATTTTGATACATTGCCACCCAATCACTGCCCTGCAGTACAGGCTTTTGAGCCGAATGCTTTGGTTGACAACCCTAATTGTTCTCCTGTCTAGGCCTGGGCGTCCTGATAGTATATCATCCCACATCCAACCATGAATACTCACAATAATGTTAATTCCATACCGCATAGGCCGTCTCACAGTATAAACCGTTTCCCCCAATCTGCTGCATACATCAGGTGGGATAGACGAAAGCATGTTATTGCTGACTCCTGCTCCACTGTCCTATCAAAATTAGCTCTCGGGTCCCTCCCGACCCCCATTTCTGATACTTACTGTACAGGTTCCGCAACAGGTGTAGCTAATCATAGTTATTCTGAGCCGGTAAGTTCCATCTCTTGCCATTCAGCTTCAGGCCTCCTTCGTCCCTTGCTTAGACCTAGAATGGGAATCAATATAGGTGTCTTTAAAATCCGCCCGTTAAAACAGATAGGTCAACAGGCCGCTCTTACACGAACGGTGGTTTCGTTGCATGTCGATGTCTGTTATATCTCGGAAACTAGACTCCAGGACAGTAATCAACGTATGGAACTAACAGCACTCGCATTGTTTACCCGATACTTGTTATACATTTCCGTTGACTCCACGGCCACTGTTACAGGTCAGCCTAGAGTAGTTATAGTCCTTAGCACGACGGCCGCAGCTGCACTGATAGATTCGATTTCTGCTAACAGTAGACTTCGCGTCGTCCGCTTGGCGGGTTGTACTAAGGCCAGTTCTAGAAGCAAAACTTTCATGAATTCATTCAATGTGTCTGCTTGTGCTCCAACTGACTGTAGTGACGTCGGCGTCAAGAACGCGTTTTACAAGGATCTGACGCGGGGCGGTGAAAATCGTAAGGAAGCTGACTCGCTGATGGCGCCTTACTTTCACTCACAACTCGGTTGTTTGTTTGCAATGTGTAAGCACCTTGTTGCTGACTGCTTGAATGTAGGCGCAGCTATTTTCAGTAGTTAGGTCTACTTCCCGTCCACCTTTTTTCTTTTTCCTCTTCTCACACAGGGTTTTTTCTTCTCAGTGGCTGTGTGGAATTTAAGCATCAATGTGAACCACTGATGTGTTGCTGTCCACGATGAGGATGATATTTTGTTTGAAGCCATGTTGTGAGAGTCCGTGTCATATGTCAGTTGTCGTAGTTCTGGAAGCTTAACCACCGGACTAAGATAGTTGTGTAAGTACAGTTTAGGCACACCAGGAATGTGTGGCTTGTCTTCAGGCCAACGACCATCAACCGGGCACAAGTCTTTTTGAGATAGTGCACGGCTTAAATGGCATACTTAATTAATGACCTCTTTTGCGTCCGTCTTCTCTTTCGTTATCAGTGCTTTGAATTGGCTGCAGTTCCCATATGCTATAGTTGGTTCAGTGTAGTGTAAATCTACCTGATTCACCGCTTATTCAGACCCCAGACACAATAGAAGACCCAACAGGGGGCCAACCCAAATATCGCGTTTAAAATAGTACATTAGGATTGGACAAACAGTCTCAATATTGAGGCTTTTATTATTCCCTAATTTCTTTGTTCTGTATTGAACCAGTTAACGTTCAGCTTGTGACTGTATGTGTTAATACGGCCAGCCAATGGGTGACTATGTTATCTTTAATACTGTTGTACATCCATAAATTCGGCTTCTTGTTTCATGAATATAAACTGCTCACCACAACCATTACGAGGTCTTATTCTTATTACCTGCATGGGAGGTTTCAATTTGAGCACGATTTCTAGAACCATTCGAGGTCTTTAATTTCGAGTATTACATTCATTTTCCACTATTCAACCTATTCACTCAACCTTCATAATCGCGAAATTGAAATTAAGTTGTTTGTGTTCTACCGACCTGCAACTCCGGTGGGTTTCAAGCGAACTACCCGAGATGCAGTGGTCAGCCGCTCGGGTTTTTCATCATCTCAAACATGCAACGTAAGGGTTAACCTCGGACACAAAGCTTGCTCATACTCCAAGCAGAGGCTTCAGATATGATCGTGACTCTCTGTACCGCTGCACTTACAACAAATTATGCCGATTGTCTGTTTGTGTCCGCAGTTTTCAGGCAGTGGCAGTCATCAGGTTTCGCTCCAGCATTGCAGTTGCCATATGGAAACGGTTATGGCTAGCCCAAACCTGTTGCAAACGTTCAACATTAACAGCATTGAGAGTGGCCTGGGGCTGTTGGTTGCCCGAAGCTGTAAAGGCCTCTGTTCACCGAGCTCGGCAATACTCAGCATCTGGGGGGTGCGTTGACGATCCAAAAAGTAAATACGCTTGATAACGGCCTCTTTCAGTTGCTCCTATGGCTTAACGGAGTCCGGCGGATCTAAAATGTCGTTCACCTCGTCCATGACGTGAGGCGGAAGAGCAGCAACCACGTGAGGGAACTTCGTTAGTTTCGTGGTTATGTTTTCTGAGCGCAAAGTAGGTTTCCAGCTGTACTAACCAACTTCAAAGGTTATTTTTCCTAAAAGGCGTAATCGGGACGGAAAGAGCACCGACAGAAACGTCTGGCGAACTAAAAACCTGTTGTTGCATGATTTTGACGGCGACAGGAACCAATTGAAAAGGTAGCGCTAACTTAAGTCGGAAAAGCAAGATATACCTGCGCAAATATTGAAAAATGTGCGAGCTCACCAGTTTTAGTGCATACGCATACTAACTTAACGCTTTTCCAGGTATACATAACGAAACCAGGTGCGAATTAAAGATAAATCGGTCTCG
Organism: Paragonimus skrjabini miyazakii; assembly: GCA_014338405.1. NCBI lineage: Eukaryota > Metazoa > Platyhelminthes > Trematoda > Plagiorchiida > Troglotrematidae > Paragonimus > Paragonimus skrjabini miyazakii. The sequence goes on along the minus strand of JTDE01014808.1, from coordinate 6,405 downwards.
ATCAGCTCTAAACGACACCGAAACAAAGAAGTAGCTAGGAAGGTTGAGGATCCGACCGTCGAGCGCATGAGCAAGCCAGAAGAGTGTATGTGGCGTCCTTGACGCGTATAGCCTGACAAGCATGCAAGCAAACAAACGCGATCGCGTGCACAAAGCAGATGACAGACAAAGATTCTCAAGATCTTATGTACAGTGTGAGCTAAGATTTTGGAATGGATTATACACACTCTGCGGCAGGCAGACCGGGGTTATCTCCAAATGACTACAAACCAAATGACCTGTGAATATTTCACTTTGATCCGCCTAGAAAATGCGAGTAGCAGAAAAGAAAAAACGGGGCACATATGTGGTGCGTGATGACCTACAAATATTTCTTAATCATAAGATTGATGGAGGGTCACTAAAACTAGTAGTTAGGGTAACCAACCCGTCAGCAGGTAAAAGGCAGCGGAGGATATCTTTAGATTGTCTTGCGATTTTTCTTTCGTTTTAATTGAACTGAAACGTTTTCCCTGGAAAGGGAGCGCTTTGGTTGAAAAAGTTGGGGTTTACTGCCAGGCAGACAGTGGTTAATTTCAACTGGCTAACATTGTGAATCTACTCACTTGTGCTGCTTCTAGGCAGGTCAAGATTAGTGCCGCTTAAAAGATTTACTAACCCAGAATCGAACTCACAGCGGCCGTCGTCCTAGCGAGACTGACGAGGCTCCTTGTGAACGAACTTAACGGGCGTATCGACCGCATTGTTCTGTGGACGTACTTTGCTGTAGTACCGCAATATATTCGTAATACATCGTCGCGCTTTGCGATATTCGTCAGAAACCGAGTGGCATCTATGCGGTTGTCTACCACTATATCAATGAGCAGTCATGTCTTTCTGGCTGAACCCCGGAGATGTGGCCCCAAGATGAGCTTTGCATTGGATTGGCAATTGGTTTCATGGACCGGAGTTTTCTGAACCTTCAGAAAACAGTAGGCCGTTATATTTGACTGCACTAGCAAGTGAGGTCTGCAAATTCAAGCGTTGAAACTGCGCATGCAGTGGAATCCACTTTGAAACGTCTGATATCACAATGTTTCATTTGGCTAAAAATAGTGGAGACAATCTCGTGGCCTTCTCATATTTCGGCGTTTTCTGCATAGCAAAACTTGGGAGATCCTGCTAAGTTCTGTTCCCAGTTGAGATAAACGAGCGGTAATTCGTTCATTCTTGTTCAAGAAAACTGTTAACCAGACGACTTCAAATACCTCGAGGCTAACTCCATTGACAGACTACGTCCTAACCGTTTGTTATGGCTGCCACAATTACTAACAGGCTGCTTGTCTTGCCCCGGAAAAAGAGCAAGTGATTGGGATTATAAAAAGACGCAAGACCGGTTATTTTACCGTCACATGGCACAGCTAACAGACTCATAACCAAAAACTGCCACGATAGGGAAGGTCATATTAGTGACACACATGGACTTGTTTCCATTCGGGAGAACTTTAGGGCGTTGTAAAGGATGGCTACTGTCAAGCGCTTCATCAGCAGTTGCTATAAAAGCAAATTACTTTTTATAGGTCAAGCGGGTGGCTCATGTCTGCAGTAGGATAAAATTGGGTTAATATCAGTTCAGGTACGCTGTAATGGACAACTTCGGTCCATTCAGTTTGAACATAGGAAGAAGCGAATACAAAAAACTCCGGTGTGTTTTCTTGTTTTCAAAATCATGTCACCCATTTGGAGGTTGCCCGCTTACTGACAGCTGGTTCGTCTATAATTATACCCGTGAGATTTTTAATTAGACGAGCGCGCCGGATGCTATACATAGCGACAACGGCAACAACATTAGGAGCAAACTCAGGGCCACATAAATTACCACAAGCCTTAGAGCGCAGAAAGACTGTTGATCGTTTGCTAATTCATGAAACTGATTAAAGGTTTGTCCGTCTGAAGTCGATCATCGAGGGGGTCTTGAGAAAGGATGATAGGAACTGAGACGTCCAATTTCACATTTAGTATTTGCTCTACCTATGAGTTCGCAGGAGTAACATTGCGCGGGTAACTCGATATCTGGTTCAGATTTTCTTATTGTCACTGTCTTTTCATATTTTTGACCTATTGGTGCCTTATGTATCAAAAATTTGTATACGATCACTGTTATTCGTTATCAGACAACATGCTAATTTCGTTACGTATTAAATTATTTGGCTTACAGTATTTATATCTGTTTTATATTGTACGGCTTAACGTATGTGTTTTACTGATTATTATCTGAGCAGATATCTGTTCGGATCCACTATTTCCTAGCTTTACGTTTTGCCCCTTTTGCCTATCTTCTTTTATAACGCTGGCACTTCCGCTTCTCTTCACAATGATACTCACGAGATCCAGTAACAACGGTGGATCAGAAGAATCGAGTGCTTGTGACCGTTTCGGCTGTCACATGACTGTTCAAAACGGTATGCTGTGCCCGACGTGTCTACGCTGGTACCACATTGAGTGTATGGGTCTCAAGGAGGGTCAATACACTCTGCTGACTTCGTCAAAAAGCCATTTAACTGCATGAGCTGCCTTTATCGTGAAGGCTGCATTGTGTCCGAGGCTGTATCCATTCCGCTACTCGCCACCGCCAGTAAGCAGAGACGAGCAACGCTAAAATGTAGTTGCAAGACGTCTAAAGACGTCAATGCAGTGCACATGGCGACGGTTGAAAAAGGTCCAATTGAAACTGTTAGGAAACGCATCTCCAAATGAAGCAGCGAAGACGATTCACGATATATCGATTGATCGATCCGGCTTCAAGTGAATTGGTATGTTCTAACCCACTCAGTTAACCAAGCTCACTCAGTTAACCAGGTTGCAGCTGCGCGGTCAAACGCCTGTACGTTATTTGAACTGTTTTCACGCGTGCACCTTCTGATGCCCCTCTGTAACGTGATTCGTACTCATTTCGACTTTTAAATTTGGAGCCTCTGTAGTCTAATTGTGAACATTCCTCGGTCTTCCAATAAACGCTGTTGCTGCACCTATTCTTTTTCTCGGTTCTGGGTCAGCGATTGGGCGCGCTACATTAAAGACCTAGACGGCTTAATGTGACATGAGTTCAGAAGTGAACTCTGAACGAGTGTGTTGCGGTCGCTCTTCTAGGTGTGGCGGGTGCTCGTAAGGCAGTGGCTTTATCCACTGCGCAAATCAAGGAAGCCGCGACAAATTTGAGGGACAAGGCACCCGGACATCTGGGTAATATCACGCTCCCTATAAACCTGACATCGTTCAACCAGCCTTCCCGGCGTACCCGATCACACTCTTTTATATCGGAGTCCCAACCGATGCCTTGGTGACATAGGTCTTGGAACAATTTGCGAGCCGGCAGCAACTTTAATGCCACTATTTCCAAGGGGTCGTATAACGAAGTCACACAACTTAATATTCCCCTTTTCGTGTTATCGGTGTGAGGGAGGTTGACTTGAAACCGGAAGCAGTCGTCGGCCACAAGCCACCACACGCTCAGAACTCGTTGGTATTCAGAGCTATGGAGTTCAAGATCCAGAAGTCCACAAGTTTTACATCCTTGGGTAAATGTTTACCAGCCTCGCTACAGTTAGAAACCCACTTGGTGAGTCTAAACCTACACAGCCGCAGCATCGCTGGAAGTTAATCTACAACAACTCTGGCTTCGGATACTCAGTCGAACGACACTAGACAGTCATCCAAGTAAAACTCCTCCTTCACTACGATAGCGGTCTTCGATAGAAACTGCTGCCGAATATTCACAGCTACCTTTTGTATCACGAAACGAACACACTATGGCGAAGATGTCGCTTCAAAGGGGTGGACATTCAGCTCATATGTATCTGGCGGCTCTTCAAGCGAATCAGCATTCCACCAAAGAAAAATTAATGCACCCCGATCACGACATAGCACTCTCACTTGCAGGAACATCTCTTCAATGTCAGCGGAGACTGCCACCGAATACTTGCGAAAACGCATACGTACTCCTAACAAACTGTTATTCAAATCCGAACCATGCTGTAAGGGTTTGTTGGGAGACGCACCTCAGTGTCCAGGGCACCATCAGAGATTACGTGTACCTTACCGGGTTTATTAGGGTTAAGTACAGGAAGGGGTTGCAGGTACCATCTCCTAGTTGCAGTTGTAGCACTGTTAGCTAGGTACCCCTTCATGATATGCTCCAGTATCAAGGCGTTTAGATTTGGGTCTCAAATCAACCTTTTCTTCAATGCGGCTATGCGTTTTCCGGCCATCTCTTTATTATTGTGCAATACCCAGCTATCTTGTCTCCACGGCATGCTTGTCTGATAGTGGCAGTCTTTAAATGTTACACTGGTTTCAGTCATAGTTAATGCTTGTTTGTCCTCCACAGGAAGCTCTTTTTCCTCCGAAGTGATTCTGTCAGTGAAGTCTAACTCGCACGTCCTTCGGGTCAAATCATTCAGCGAGACCTGATGTGATTCGACAAGATTTACACAATGCTCTTTTCGGGATATGGTGCGACACGGACCTCAGACTCCTGCCAAAAATGGTCTTACTCGCATAAGGCTCACTGCCACTTCCCAGTCTCTGTTCCAGAACCCAGTATGATTCAGAGACATCGCATCCTATTAGGACCCCTATGCCGTTTTCAGTTAACTTATCAAACGGAAGGTACCTTATGTGAGCCCAATTACCTACCTCAGATTGTTGGGCGACGTCAGCCTGCGTCAGTGGCAGCTGTTTCACCTTATAAACTGAACCAGGTGTGACAGAATGCACCTGATCCAAGAATCGCAACTCAGTTGACTCTTTGTTGCATGGTGTTGCACAAGTTCCGTGTAGAGTACGGAACATCATCTGACAGGGCTGTCCCTAAACCGATCACTCTTGCAATAGATTCATTGCGCAACGTAATGTCAGGCCCGTTGTCCAAAAAGGCTTACGGTGTTACTGACGCACCTAGGCCAACCAATCTTATCGGGACGAATCCTAAGCACACGCCGTTTCGACTGTACGTGGCTCCGCACAAAGACGGCTTTGTCTCCTCCATACCTTGTTCAGGCTTGTCCTCGTGAACCAATGTATGATGGCGTCGACCACAACCCGGTATCCCACACCGTATTTGTATCCTACAAGACCTCGTAACATAGTTCGCTTTCAAGAAACTAAAACAACGCCCGATGCTCTTCAACTTTGCTTTGCGCTGCTCCAAACATTTGCTGCTAAACCAACCACAATCGGATATATCATGGTTGCCCTTAAAAACCGGACACTGCAAGTTCATCCTCTCAGAAGGTACATCTACTCCAACGTTGCACCTCGAGTACTTGACTCCAGAGGATCCAGAGGACGTTGGGAAACTTGACTTGTTTTCAACGTGAGCCGGAAACTGGCCATACTGACTAGCGCTGATTGCCACTCTTTTCTCCACAAAGTGCAATAGGTCGCTAAAATTAGCTTCTCTTCCGCACTCGGTTATGCTCTCAGCAACTTCTGCCCACCTTTCTTGTAAGTGGTGAGGCAATCGCTCAGCTGCTTTAACAAGGTTGGTTGAGCAGTTTAGTTCTGCTCCGTAACCCAGCTGAGAACCCTTCAGCTGACTGGCTAGTCCACGCAAACAACCAATTTAGGACCCATGAAAACTTCTTTGCTTACCGCCTGCATTATATCATGTCATCGGCCAAACTGCTGGTGCAAAATTCTCATTGCCTCTGTAAACCCCACCTCATTTGGCAAGAGGACGCAATGTTTAGTTTACTCTTTCGCCCTGCCACGACAATAACGAAACAAATATGGACGCTTCAATCCCTTGTCAACCAATTTATCTGCCACGTTACCTTTGAAACTTCTAACAAAGGTGGAGTAATTCTTCGGGAAACCATCGAAACTGTCCACTTCAATTTTCGGAGGACTAGTACCAAGAATCAAAGGCCTGAGAACCCCCTCTAACGATTCAACAGGGTCCATACTAGAGGGGTTTATTTCCCAGACCCGTTGTTGGACGGGGGTTGATATTATCCCTTGGTGTTGTACTAACTCTAGTCTCGACTGTCGGGACATGTTCGAATTCCACAGGTCTACGGCGCCTCTTTTTGAGCTCGAGCAGTTTACGCCTCAACTCTAGCTCCTCTGCCTTCAACGTCAGCTGTTCTTCCAACAGATCAGGAGAAACTTCATTAGGAACATTCACAAGAGCATGATTAAGCCGAACGAGAAAAACAGCAGCTGAGTTGAACACCCACTCCATCTTCTCAGGTGGGGTCACCACCGACCTTATCGCTACCCCTGGGCTTGTTCCTGCTTAGTCCTAGGGACCTCAAACAAACGGCCATCATGCTCGACAATACTTGGTTCAGGTGGTTTCCTATTATTAAGAAAGTTTTTAGAAACGTTTAAAACATCTGACATAGAAGAATCGTTCATAAACTT
>JTDE01014807.1:0-18116 GCA_014338405.1 Paragonimus skrjabini miyazakii | reverse complement strand
CAGTGAGTCAAACAATTCAACCGAAATTGTTCCGGTTGAAAATATATCATCCAAGTATTACAACACCTGGAACGTCATTTAATAACGTATTGATTTCGTGTTCAAAAATTGCCCGCGCGGCCTCAACACTGAATAGGAGGCGCCCGTATTGGAAAATACCACAACGGGTGTTACTAGTTAAGCACTATATTGAGCCCTGCTCACTCTCGATTTCAAGACAAGCATCAGAACAGTCCAATTTAGAAAAATGTATTCCACAGGTGGAAATTGTGAACAAGTTGTTCGAAGAGGCCAGTGGACGCTGGTTCTTTTCCAGAACAGAATTTAAACCAGCTGGGCAGTCAGCATATGGTCCTATGGAGCCGTATACTTTTTTGACCAACATCACTGGGGCCACCTATGTTGAATAATTTGTGGGCGTGATAACTCCTGCAGTTTCTAACAATTGCATTTTCAAGCCTATCAGTAATATGGCTAGGTAAGTTGCCGGTGTTTAGGACGGAACACGGTCTTGATCTTGGGTCGTTGGTGCACTCTGGTTTGAATTTGGGTTCGATAACCACGCCGTGCGGTGAACACTCTTGCATGACACTTATGTAGCTCGTGAGTAAACAAGCATCTTTGCGACTTTCAAATGAAGATGAAAGTGTGTGCTTTAGGGTATTGTTGCCTTTGAGAAACAGACTAGGTATTCCCATTTTCTCTATTCAGCCATGTCCTACAAGAACAGGGTTGGATTTGTCGGCTATTAAGAGCTCCTGGCTCACTTCCCACTGGAGGGCTCAATGCGCTCAAATTCTGACGTCAGTCCGAGTAATCTATATGCAGCACCGCGGATTCGCTTCCAAAGCGTGTAATATTAAAAACGACAAGGAGCATTCGTAGAACTGTCGGTTTGTGACGTGAAGAGTCTTCGGTTCCATTAACAATTCAGATCATCTTGCCTAATGAGTCAAGACGTAACTGTTGGTGGACTATTGCTTTTTGCGTTAAAATCGGGGATCGTTGTAGATCGAATTTTGTTCTGTGTAATCAGGCAGTTTTAAGCTCATTCATCTGATAGATAACAACAATAAATCGAAACTGATCAAGCAGGTTAACCGTGATGAAATAGCGAAAGCCTAACCGGTTTTATTTTGTCGTGTGCATACACTCATTAGTGGTGACGTAAATCAAAATACCAAAACAGTCAGATATACTGTTTCAAGGTGACTTTCATTCTTTTTCCATATTGTTAATACGATGAAGTGCTTGCCAAAAGTTCTTTTAGTTCAGACAGTAAATTGCAAATTCGGTTGATAGAATGTCGCACGCTGCTTCCTTATGCATTTTATGTTATCCAGGTGAACAATAATTTAAAAAGCTGCTTAGTGTTTTCTTGTAGTAACCTCTTAATTTCGAGCATGGCTATTCCGTAAGCCAAATCCAAGTAATATGCATATAAAGCCACAAAATTCCGGCTATGAATGTATCTCAATTTTTCAACACCCCGAATTATCCCATAAAGGGGCTGATTATACCGGTTCATTTGAATATTACCTGAGACAATCGAATATTTCTAAGGAAATTGTAACCACGCTATAGCACGAAAACGTCTGTTTAGTTGAGAGGTTTCAACCACTGTTCTAAGAAATCGTTGCGAACTGTTTCGAAAATTCCATCAGTAAACGTAAAAATACATGCATGCGACTCGACAACACAGCCGTTGGTGCTCAGTCCGCGTGTACAAGCTTTCAGGTTAAGTAGTGCGGCATACACGTATTATGGGTTGATCATTGCCCCCAGTAGTTATCGCTTAAACCATAGTTAGCTTTTACTTCGATCATGGATTCAACTCACTTTTACTTCACAGTTTCCTCTTACATATGGACTGATCACCCATGTGGGTTAACTGACCTGCTCTCCATTTTTAATGTTTCTTCCAAGAAGACAATTCATAGCGACAAAAAACCCATGAATGAACTCCTGTTAAGTAAGAGTAATAGCAATAGCGCCAGCAGTGAAACTCGTGAGAACGGGAATTTTCTGTTTAAACCGACAGATGGAATGGCTGGAAATTAGTCTCATTCCACTGACACTTTTCCAAAACGGATCATAGTGGAAAGTGAATGTGATCATTGGAGCTGGAACCTTGCGAAATACGTTTAAGTTAGTAACTGAACGTCAGTGACTTTGCAGGACAAATAATTGTGTTCAAACGGAACAGATAAAAGGCGGACATTGTGCAACTTATGCGCGAGCCTATTCCAAGGAAACATTACACTTACTGCATTCCGATTAGCTGCACAAAATGTTGAAACACAGCAGTCAATGCGTTGAGTTATTGATTTGCTAGGATCGGTTTATTTTTACTAGTAATTAGCTTGCCCCAAATTTATGTGATTTACAACTCCGTTGAAACTTAGTTGGTCAAGCTGAGACGAAGATAATTTTAGTCCGTTTCATACAATTTGCTTGATGTTTCTATGTGAACTGCTTTGAGGATGACGGGGACACAACCGAAATTGTATTTCGCGTTGATTATTTATATGAAGGTGAAACGTATATGCCAACATTGCATTAGGGTAACAGCTGAAGTATCATAATTGTTGAAAAAGTAGAAAAAGCTAAACCAACGTCTGCAAATAAAGTTGGGATGGAAGAGCTTTACTAACAAATTACTACACCCAGTTCTATAAGGTTTTCAGGTGAAACTTTCAAGGAAGTGAAAATTAAACTTTAGGTATACTAGACGGAATAAGTATGCTATCGATAAATGTCTGGCTGACAAAGTTAAACTCAGCTCAAGTTCTCCTAAAGCCTCGAAGAATAAAACCGTTAGTACAACCGAAACAGGGATAACTTGTTAATTTGTTAATTTAATTTATTGCTATTTAATTGTTTTCCAATTGCTAATTTGTTAAAAGCAAAATAGTCGACCATAGTATTGCCACGCTTTAGATTTATAAGAATAGAAGCCATTCTGCCCGTTTGGGCAGAAGCAAGCATTTCGTATTATCTCAACTGTACCAAATTTACAATAACATGAAACGATTTTTTCTATCCAGCAGTTAGGGGTGGATGAGCTGGATAGTCGAATGATGGGTTAGGATAGGTCAATTAACCAAGGAAAGGGTCAACTTTACGAGCAGTTGTTTCTGAACACAAGTGGCTTGCATCGGTTGATTGCAGATGCTTCGGCAAACCGTAAGAATCTTGGGTTAGAATGACGTAACAGGACTCTGAATGCACAAGATGGATCGATAACGTGACCAGCGGTCAGAACTTGTTTAACTGCATGATTACCTGAGCATATGGTGTATTTTCTGATGCTTCGTACCGGTCCAACGTGAAAGAACATGAGTGATTATTTTGTTCACACAGGCAAGGTGAATCTATACGTATGACAGTCTTGCGGAACAGCTAGACTTGATTACTGCTGTCTTACAGTCAAATGGTTACCCCTAAAGGGTTTACAGATAGGCTCGGTGGACAAAAAGCACCATCCGAAGAGGTGACCACTGTAGAGGAAAAGAAAGTCTACATGGAGCTGCCTTTTAAGGGTGATTATATTATGCATCAAACAGCACAACGGTTGAGGAATTCAATTAAGCAAACGTCCAGTGCAGCTGAACTCCGTGTAATCGCTCGAACTCAGAAGTTACCGGCACCTTCATTCAAAGGAGACCAGTCTATCCGTGCCACTTCACGTTGTGTTTGCCTATTTGTATGTAACTGCGGAGAAAGTTACATAAGCAGAACCGAGCGATGCTTGAGCTCCAGAGTGAAAGTACCTTTACCTAAATGAGTGCAGAAGTCCGTGTTACCAGAAAACGGAAATGTTGCTGGAGCACGTAAACAGCAAGTTTCTTCAGCCACTAGACCCATCCCGATGCAAGCCAGCTCTCTGTGTTCAGAAACAACTGCTCGTGAATTTGACCCTTTCCTGGGTTCAATGACCTATCCTAATCCGCTTATTGATTATCCACCCCTCTAGTTGTTTGCTATAAAGAACCCACCCGTGTTATCATGAATTTGGTACTGACGAGTCAATATGAAATGCCTGCTTCTGCCTGTTTTCGTGTTCTAGTTGGTTTATTCAAACCTTCATTTTAACCTTTCCCTGCCAGTTTTATTTGTCAAACACTGTATTTTGACTTGCTTTAGGCTGCAGTTTCGTCATTTGATCTTGCATTTTAACAGTATCCAGGTGTGAATGCTTGCAACAGCATTTTCTGGAAGAACGTTTTGTTTTGTTTTCATCAGCGCGCCATATATGAAATTACGACTCTTGCAAAAGTTTACCTCACTTACCGTATTTCTTTATGCTTTTGACTGCCTCGTTTTCAACAAACCTTTATTCCGACGGAGTCGGAAAACTGTACAATTTCGTGAATATCCTTATCACTTGATAAGAAAAAGAAAAGTCCCAAAGTTCAATTTATCCTAAATCAACATGGAATTGGAGGTTTATGATAATTCTGTGGAGTTTGCGCTGTTACTGTCAAACGAGGTTAAAGAGAACCATATCGTACGGCATCAGAAGCATTCGTATCGCAGATCGGTTGGGTAGACGAAACGTGCTAATTACACCTGTGGACAATTAACGATAATGTGAAAACTTTATTGAAAATCTAGAGCATGAGGTGGATGCCGAAATTAACAGGTTTCCTTGTAACGTTAGGTGATTTGTTCCTGAAAATTCTGTGTACAAGTGATTGATTCATCTATAGCTTGAGGTATAAACTACTTTAGGTGATAATGCACACCCTTTCAGTTACGCAGACGCACATCTTGTTTACCATTGTTTATCGATTGCCCGTTCTAACGATAGTTACTGGGCAGGAATTTCTTTATTCCACAACCAACTGCAGATAGAATGACGTTAATCTAGGTAGTCTAAAGTGATGCATGTGTCCACGAGTGTTCACTGTATTTCCGAGTGCTTAGTACATGCTGTCTGGAAGATAGGAAATGGACTGAAGTGATCTTATAGAAGAACCAAGTTATCACCTACTTGACTGGAGTAAGCAGTTGGAGATACTGGTGAAATATCCTAAATCCAACTAAAGGCGATCAGTGGTATGATGTTAGTCAAACAGTAGGCAGTAGCTGGCGCACAGAAGACGTTGATAAATTCAAAATCTATACAGTGAATGTGTTTACCTCAGTTGGACATGCACACTCAAAACTGTGTGTGGTTGTTTACCCGCTGTTGTTATAAACAATTCATGTGACCTTCTTTGGTTGAATGTTGCTGATTTAGGTAGTATCTTCTTTTCGATGAATTGAAGACGTAAAATATAATGGTATGCCATCGGTTTTTCCGATATTTCTCATTTCATTTAGCCATTTTTCACATTTCATAAAATTTGGGCAATCGTTGCGTTGGTAAATTGGAATGTTGAGAATAATTACTGAAATAATTTAACTTGGTTGTTTTTCCAATAATGGGTTTAGGTTCAGCAACAACAATTCAATTTCTAATTTCTATACTAAAACCGTTATTCAAATTGAGTGTCACTTTGTTATTGTGGATGTCATATCTAGTTTTTATTTACTTATTACTGCAGGGCTTTATATAACATAAATCAGCTAGATTGTGGTTCGATTCCTTGATGAGTCACGCAGAGCAGAATGGAACACAGCATCGAAGGACTCAGTATTCTGAAGCTTGACTTCATAAACAAACCTCTACTTTCGTCCCCAAAATTTCATACTTATTTGACTAAATTTGTTTCATCTTCCACCAGTGATCATATGCGTTTGATCATTAGTTTGTGTACCGATCAAACTTTTCGACTGAGCAAATCAGAAACTAAAAGCCATACAAAAAATGGTGAGAAGTGGCCTGGCATTAATTGATTAAGTTTCACGGAACTCTGAGGGTTATTGACAGGCTATGTAATGAGCATTTATTAAGGAGCACGCGAGATGTTTAAGCAATGTGGTGAGCATCGGCTACTTTTTTTATCGCCTTTATATTACGATAAATTTTACTATCAAGGCACTGGTCTTCTGTACTGAAAATTGATATCTTGAGATGACGATCATAAATGCGCAGTTTGGTTGGTGCCCCATATAAACTTGTGGTGAACACGATTGATTCATGGAAACTTTCGACCAGAACAGCTAACGTATCATAATGCAAAGCTCTAATAAATGTGAACCTCCAAGCTAATGTTTTGATCGAGAATGTCTGACTAAAATTTAAATTCGATGTACAAGCTGTCATCGACTCTGGGTGGTCACTGATAATTCGAACTACTCATAAACAGCAAATGTGTGGCGGTTAGGAAAGTCAATCTTCACTTACAATTGAAACATGGACTGTGAATTTTTCTGTTTTGAACAAAGTAAGCCATTGATTAACGAGCGCTACTTTCATGTGTTCTTGTCTCAATATACTTGACCTTGGACCTTGTTGCGCAGGGTTTGTAGTGCTCAAACTAAAACACACGAATTCTCAACTGTTTACAAGGTTTTGTGGTAACGTTAGTGCTGTGACCATCTTAAGAATTACCCGCGTATATTGCATGCTCATGAGCTGCAGCTTTTCCTGCCTCGTCAGTTGCCTTAGCACCACAGTACGTGAATTGAAAAGTCATGCAGAGGACTGAAACGCAAACGTTTCTATTCATTTTGATGATACCACGAGTATATCCCGTTTCAACCAAGAACGTCAGATTTTGAAAGCTGTTGACAGCCAACAGCATGAGTTAATGTTTGTGGCTAAAATAAACGTATTTGTATGCGTCACTTCCTCATTATAACTTGACAGATAGGATGGTCAGAGTATTTGTCTACTCACATAACGATTATGTTTTGTTATATTCGACCTTCAGTTAACTTACGTACGTAGACGGTGCATCGCGTGCATGTACGATTACGCAGATAAACATATGATGTAGAATGCTAGTGACCCCACTAAGTTGGAATTTTATCAAACGCCGACCGCACGTCAAACTGCAATGTTCATTTTCTAACTTCATCAAGAATGATTTGATGTGTATGATTCAACATTACTTACGTAAGCTGTGTTTGTGAGGTGAAATTTAACCAACAACTATTCGATAACGATGGTTAACTTACGAGCGTATTGCATGCATTTAGCGTGTTGGGCTAACATGAATGCTTTTCAAAGTGTACCACACCGAAAAATAACTCCAGTGCACAATTTGATTTCACAATTAAAAGACTTATGGATCAACTGTCAAGAGACATCCGTATCCTAGCGAAAACAAAGTCTCTAATAATGAGGGAATGCACAATCATAAACTAACAAAACAGAACACGTGACTTAAACTTCTGTTGAACAGCGCACCGGAAGTTGTACGTCACACTCGATTTTATGAGGCTATTGTGGACGCGACATGGCCCCATTTAACGTGATTAAAGTACATTTAACAAATCTTGGAATGTAACAGCTATTTGCAGATCACTGTTTTGCTTTAGCTTAATATTACAATGTAATCAATTTCCACTTATTCATCGGTGGCTTGTTCAGAAAACCCCTATGCCGAAGGAAGTTCGAAGATTTGCCCGTTACTCGGAACATTCCAGTAATCAACATAAAGAGTTTAGAATTTCAAAATTAGACAAACAGAACTCACCTAGGGATCGGTGAGTGAAGAAAATATATTGTAAATAAAAGTTGTGAGGATATGGTAGAAATTCTCGCGACCTTTAATAAAGTATGACGTGATACAATAATCAGAAAACCAAATACTCACTTCCTCTTTACCTGATAAACGATAAATTTAATTGTGAATAAGGTACAAAATATTTAAAATTGCTTGAAACTACCAAATCATTAAGACCGACCATTATATCTGTTGTTTGTTGATTCACGTTTTATCTAGTATTTCTTGAGCAATGTATATGGAACACAGTACGGTCCTGTAGAAAGACACACGACCCACTGAAGATTGCAGTTTAAAGTACGTCAGATACAATTTTGGTTAAATATTTAAATAATTTTCACATTTTTTCACAGTACACGTACACAGTACACATACATGTATACCATTATAAAGATTGTTAGAAGTTCGGGGACTATTTTACGCATAACATTTAGTCAGTTTATTCAACCACAGAAACGACTGATAGACCTCACTTTACCAACTTTGAACAACAGATAACAAGATAACTCTGTGGGAGTATTACGAATATACGTGGTGTTCAGTAGACTAAAACAACCATGTATAACCATGTTCAATCATGCTTTAATAAAAATGACTCAACTGTAACACACTTAAAACAAAACTAATACACCACGGTTGATGAAAAGTTGTATAGATGATTGTAAGTATCAAACAATCTAGAGCCCCTGGTGATGTTTCGTGGAATTAATTTGTAACAAAATGACAGAAATACAATTGAACACAGTGAGAAAAGCGTGACTGGAGACGAAGGCTAAAGTCAGAATATATTGTTTACAAAACAACCAGACTAAAGCTAGCCTCTAGTGAGAAATTGAAGAACATTTGTGTAAACCCATGTCCAATATCCGTTAAAAGTCATACTTCGAAATCAAATAGATGTCTGCAAACGAACACGGTGGAGCCATTTGGATGGCACATCTAACAATAACATGGTTCCGACGATTATATGGAAGAGTTCCACAAGAAACGGTCGGAGTATGCCCAGAAATGATTGACAGCCGGATGTCAAATTAGCGAGCGCACCAATGCGGAAGATGGAGTTAGGCTCGGCCCTAGTCCATAGGATAAATCTATCACGAAACGTGGATTCATACTGTTTTCACTACAGTGCATGCTGCAACCGTTTTATTACGAGGATCAAGGTTTTCTTGTCCAGGTTGTTCTAACGAATGTTTAGTCACAGGCGTTTAGTGTAGGGATGTGTTTGTCAAAACTGGTCAGTTTTCTTCTAATTTTACTGCACATCCTGGATGGTTCCCGATCGCCTCAGCTAACCGTTGTTTACTTTACACCCATGCCAACTCCCGGTATGCAAACCTTTAAACAAGGCTAGTTGTGAAGTTGCTGATTGTATGCGTAGTTGTGTTCGTGTGATGGTCACAACCAGATAAATTTTTTGGCGTATTTCTTCAAGGCGGCAAAATTAGTTGCATCTTTACAAATTGCAGCCGGAAAGATCAAACTAAGTGGCAAACTCCACTCGTAAGAATTGAATTGTCCAGGAAATTTACGTGGTTGCAGCAGGTTTTGCTTCACTGATTATGAAGGCAGGTCTTGTGACCCATCCACTAATGTTTTGTGTAGATCGAGTGGTTAAACGTTAACAACGGTGTTTAACCATCAGGAGTGAAATACTTACTTTTGGTATTAGTTCTGTTTTCGGCCCCTCTGTTGCATTATTTCTACGGTGTTCAGTTATATTTTAATTCAAGTGTGTTACGGTTGGTAATTTGCTGCGAATGACCACCGCTGTTTTTTCATTTAAGGAATTAAACGTCCCTTGACGTCATTCGGATGTTGAATAATTTACGCATTCTAAACTTCGTCCCAAACTTTTCAACATGGTTTCCGCGCCTCGAAAATGAACATAAAACGATTTCGT
This sequence comes from Paragonimus skrjabini miyazakii, assembly GCA_014338405.1. NCBI lineage: Eukaryota > Metazoa > Platyhelminthes > Trematoda > Plagiorchiida > Troglotrematidae > Paragonimus > Paragonimus skrjabini miyazakii. Next base: position 8,591 of record JTDE01014807.1, on the reverse strand, counting down.
TACAAATGTTTGCTGGCTTGCAGAGCTTGGATGTAAATTTGATCTGGTTACTTATTTCGTAGACCGAACAGAAGTGATCAGTATAAAAAAACAGTCGATGAGCAATCCAAGCTTGTAGCCAACATTTTCTGTAGAAGCAGCTAACTTTATTTGAAAAATTGTTCCGAGCTAGAATAATAAAATTCAATAACGATAACGGGGATGCCTATTTCTCTAACTTATTCACAAAAGTGATTTGACCACAGAGTTACGCAACGACAATCCACCTTGTTGATATTGTGGGACCTAGATGTAATCAAAGTCAACCAGCCCGACGAAGCACAAAATATCCAGCGGTTTTAAGTGAGCGACACTCTAATTATTACTGAATGAGATAAATCTGAATCCCCGTTGCAGTTACAAAATAGGATCATAACACCCGCCGGAATGATCATGACACTTGGCCCAGAAAGTGGTCGATAACCGTTCACAGGTTGTCCAGTCCAAGTTGTACGTAGCCCCTTTTGAAGACACCTCATTTTCGAGGCCGGGCTAAGTAGTTCCAGGTACAAGTCTTTCCACCCCAACAGGTTTACGCTAATAATGCAGAAATAAAAGTTTTGGTTGTAGACCTTAGACAAATGCTAACTAATGCAATAAATAAAATGCACGGATGTATCCCTTGCGACGTTCAAACACTGTGCGATTACAGCAAACAAAACACGAAAACGAACTAGGTTCATAACATGAGCTGAGTAAGTCAGGATAGGTTTGGTTGAAACATTGAGGGGCAGTGCTGGTGTGTGATTTACAGTCGCGTTATACGGCAAACATCGGAAGGGCATAAGCACAGCTCTGAGGAGAACATCCAAATCTGTAAAAGTATCCGATAGTTTGAATTCGATCTATGCTTACTAGTCCTGTGGGAATGTAGGTTCCTACGCAGAGTACGTATAACCATACTTTTGTTGCTGTCTGCTGAGATTTATTGTCGGCATGACGCTGATCTGCTAGTATGATGGGCTTGTCTGATCAAAGTTTGCTGAACTCGGTTTAATTTGTCACGAATTCCTCATTTCTCCTCATGTTGAACATTTTCCTCTATTCTTTTTTATTTCGCTCCGCATCCTGACGAATGCTACTGACTTGTCATATTGGGTCAACCTGGATGATAGCCACCTTACTGACGGGTGTTTTCCCATGTTTTGTGCAATTGAACTTGATTCAGTCGTCTATAACTTATATCCATACTCGTCAGCAGTTGTTTTTTGAACTGCGAACTTCCGTTCACCAGTTTGTCCCATCACATCTTGTGTTGCTTGTAAGCAGATTTTAATTTTAAATCATTCAGTGTGTTTCGTCAGCTTCCGTGGTCATCCCCCGTTTAAAATCAGTCCATAAAAAAGTTTTCTTATTCAATAAACAGCAAATTCTCATCGACTTTGTTTTGTAGTAGACTGATCGGTAATTGGTTTTGAGTACCCCATGCACCTTACGTATTGACCTACTTTTCAACCCCTCTGTTGCAATATTGTGGGTTACGTTGGTCTCATTGATTGGTGTTCCCTTACTCTACGCCTTATCCAGCCTACTGCTTCCAAACAGTTAGTCTCCATGGGGAATCGCACCTGAGTTTTGTCATTTTTGGTTCGCTTATCCTTGTGTTATTAAGTACTATACTGGTCCGTTGCCTTCTGCTGTCTCCAACCATCGATATGTGGACCGGTTAATTCACGCGTCATTTAAGTTGCTTGACAGTGATAACTCATTCCACTGCCATCGATTCATTACTTGCATTTGGTAGTGAGACGTAGTCGTTCGGCTGCGCGGCATCGATCGGTCAAGATATTGTGCAGATTGGTTAATTTGTAAAAAACGAATCACACCAAATTGCAGGAGAAGTTAAAATAGTTTCACTGATAGAAGCCTTGACTATAACTTCCGAGTAAATCGGAGTTTCTGTGGGAAAGCTCTATACAAATCATAAGCGTGAACCCTGCGTATCACCCTTCCACTGGCGGCCTAGTACCATATTCATTCTGATGCTTGTCCGGTATGTTGATGCGTCAGCAAAACCAGCGGGCAGTCCATTTAATTGCAGACATTATTATTAATTGTGATTGCCTACATCCCTGTGTACAATAACGGATTACAGCGCCGTTGTCCACTTGGGTGGGCGGTAAATGCGCACTTACCTTTCAATAATTCAGCTGAAGTTGCTTTGATCCTAATGTGTTCCACTCAATTATTCTGATGGCTTAAAAAATTTCAGATTGATGTGAGTACAGAGACTGATCAAATCAGACGACAGCCATTGAATTTCACTAAGTAGTTGCATTCGTTGAGGAGCCCAATTATGGACAGTTATCAAAGTAGGGGACGTTAGATGTAAATAATTCATACACTTAGTTTTGTGTTGCTAATTTTGTATATTAACTTATACATATGAAGCTCTTGAGCTAGAGTTTTCCTAAATGGATAATACACTGACTTTCACGGAAGCAGTCGCGGTTGACGTCAGTCTGAATTCTGTTGATAAAATTCTGGTATACTAGTGTGTTTCAAAGTTTGATTTTATTTGTTTGGTCATCGCTGTCCATTCACAGCAAACTAAATTAGCCGAGTGAACGTTTTAAACCCCTGAAAAACTGTTTCTATTGTTTCCAGCTTGGTTCAGACGTTTGTGATGGTGGATGATAGTTTGTCTATTGCGTATACACCTAATGGCAACATACTTTATACGATTATTTTCTCGGGTAAATTGACATCTTACAATTGGACGTTCGTCTACCGGATGGGTTGCTTTGCTCGTCAAAACAACCCTTAATTCCAAAACTTAATTGCAAAGGAAACATATTCTGGTAGAATTTGAATCAGGGACAGTATGAAGTCTCCCCACTGAAGCAACTGCTCTACCAGCTGAACTACGTAGCCACGTCCAAAGCTCAGAAATTCCACAGGTGGGCTCATTTGCCCGCTCGATTTTTAGGCCATAAGAAATTCATCAAGTGATTCCGGAGACTAACTGCCCAGTCGAAGTTTCTCATAAGTCATTCTTCAGTACAGAGATTGAAAATTAACTCAATATTATGTTAAATTTTTTGTTAAGATCAAATTATCTAGAGCCACAATTTGTAATACAGCGATCTTATCTCACATTTTCTGATCGTTACCGTAAAGCTTTTCCGTTAGTAACTATGTTTTGTGACACGTAAATAAGGTAGCTTTGACGAGTAAGCCACATTGAGGAATCTCGACTGACAGCTATGTTGATGAATAGTAGGGGATTTTGGTTTTCATACAGACTGAATATATATAACATATATTAAACAACACCCACAATTGATCGCAGCTATCGCATTCCCATAGACTTTCCAGTCAGTCCATTTTGAACAGCAGAAGCACTAGACTCGAGTTTCGCTCTCATTAGAGCTCGTCAGTAGTGCATATCATCGCCACTGGCGGGACTAGAACTTCAGTCACGCTTTCATGAAGCAACCGTGTTTACCACTGCGCCGTTGACCTCACGTTAGGCACGACCAGATAATCATATGTGAATACTCAACCACTTTCGCTTGTGGGAGGATCGAGCAACCTGATCATTACCCATAAGCGAAAGTGATTGGGCGTTCACATGCAATGATAATTCTGTCGTGACCGGAGTTTTAGTCCCGGCAATGGCAAGGAAATGCACTGCTGACGAGCTCTACTGAGAGCGAAACTCGTGCCCAGTGCTCCTGCTGCTCAAAAGGGGCCGACTGAAATGTCTATGGAAATGGGAAGGCTGTGATCAATTGTGGGTGATTCCCAATCCATATGTTAGCTATATGTTACCATGATTGAAATGGAGGCCTTGGTTGTAATCTGTTTACTGATTGTCTACAATAACAACGGACGTCTTTACAAAGTGGTCGTTATCCCATTGCCCATTCACATTCGCCTCCGGTCCAAAATGCATGGTTGTAAATTTGTCTAACAAATTAACTGAGCTTTTAAGGTTCCGGCCGTTGTGTTTGATAAACGAATTTGCTTCTTCCTCTTCTCTGCTCAGTGTTGCTGATTTCTGGTGCGTTCCGCAGGTTCACCTAAATTATGTTTATCTGAGAAATGAGAATTATTTTTCCTACCCGTGCACCTCCGAACGTGGAGAACCTTTGTGGCGTAGAGATAATTTCATCATATGTTTGTATCACTGGTTTCAATTTGCTTCTGCAGGATTTCCTTGCGCTCTAAACGTGATCTGACGGCAATGCTGTGTGTTATCACCAGCCTACGGATTATACCTTCAAGTCATTATCAGGTTGTGGTAGTTTAAAATGTTCCCCTGTTTAACGTGATGCTGTCTAGCTTGTGATGGATGTAGCCTGTCAAAGTGAATGTTTATTATACATCATGTCACCCGTTTTGTCGGCACTCGGATATAGTGATTGAACAAGGTGTGTTGCATGAGGACACAAAAAAGGCTTTAAAAGCTCACTAGGAGTTCTGATGAGAGTTGTTAAGTGAAATCCACATCCTACCGTCCGTAATTTTGGCACGTACTAAGTTTTATCACCAGAAAATTATCTCTTAACCTACTATTCGTTTGAATTCCAAGTTGATGTTTATTTAAAGCTGCTTCGGCTTCAACTTCTCAGACTGTACGTTATGTGTTAGCATAATTCAGTCATTTCGACGCTTTTCATTGCGATATCTTTCTTCTTCCGTACAAAACTGTAGTTTGACAGGAATATTGGTAAATACTTGAGCTTTGTTTGAATTCAAAGTTTTTTACTTTTGGAATCCCACAACATTTTAGCTTTAACAATCTAGTCACTCCTCCGCGTGCACTGGAAAACATGCTTATTAACTGATCTCGTATTTTGAAAGAAATGTTTAGTCACTCACAGATGCCCACACGATACAGTGCAATTTAACTCTGGGCCGTCCCTTTGGCTTTCTTTCGAGAATATCAGTCAGAACTCGGTAGATTCTATCAAGGTGCTCACAAGCGCATCGTTTTGGCTGAACAGCTTGTGGCATCGAAACTTTAATTTCGGGCGATAGACGCACAAGTACACTCAAGTTTAATCTGACAGCGAATTGTTACAAGAAGCCTAATGCCAAGTACATAGTTCTTAAACTAGTTCAGTCAGAAGGTGATAATAAAGAATGCTGAGAATTCATATTGGAAACATTTGTGTCCATTCCGTTTGACTCCAGGCAACAGTTCTCGAATGGTGCTTTGAGCATTCTGGTTAGTCTGCAGAGGAATATATCAGATAGTGAAAGAAATTTAACGCGACGATGCGCACTGTGGATGTTTCATTGTAAAAGAAAGTTTAGAATCGCTGGTGCACATGTGGACAATGCATGTCAAACAAACAATCATGGAAAAAACGCAACCTGGAATGAGTTTCGGTAATGTTAAAGCTCAGACCAGATTCTTGAGTTTTGGTGTGAATTATGTTCGCAGTCATTCGAAGGTAAATCTCAATATGCAAAAACAAGACAGTACAGTTCACATGAAGTTGTCCAATTCGTGCAAGTGACTGGCGGAATATGAATACCCAATTTTGAAATAAACATAATTGAATCCAATATTTACGTACGAATTGCGGTATGCGTTCAAAATAATTAGGATCTGAGTCGGTCGATTGATTCGGAGTATAATTCCAGCCTAAACAAAAATCTGAGCTCTGTATGAAACCCGGGCTCATTTTTGTTATTCTTTTCAACAAACTTTAAACGACAAAACACTGTCTTGTTGGTATCACAGAATCATTCAAAAGTGTGGGTGGAGAACTTCTAGAGAAATAAGTACCAGTAGAGGTGACACGCAACTTGTGTTACAAAGCCGCATTTAAACATGTGGGGATTGGCTGAGATAAGACACACGGAGTTCATGACAGATTAGACACCAGCCTACAAAATTTCAAACAGCATGGTGTATTTACTCAAAGCGTTTTGATTTTTTGTCACTGTATGCTATCAGGCGCACAAAAGAAAGATCGTAAAACCAGAACAATTCTGAATACAGATAGTTTTTCCTATCATGTTGTTTCGTAATGCACGTTTGAAATTCTAGGGCTGCTATGTCAACATCTTCGAAGCTGCTAATGACGGTATGGATGGTATCGCTTTATAAAATGTGACTTATTTGGTAATAAACTCACCTGGTTGTAACTTCACCAGTCATTATCGTCTACAGCGTAATTGTAACCACAAACGATGTGTTCTAGACGTAATTTGCGTCCGATGGTGTAGATTACCCGTAAGCAAACGGGTAGCTGCAGAAGAATTATTGGTCCACGACTATCTGATGCCTTCGGAGAAAGATTAGAAAATGAGTATGTTGAATTGCTGGTGAAAAACAGATAATTCTTTGGCCTCAAAGTTGACAGCATCTATTTCAAGTAAGTCGAAAATCACTCATATATTTTATGTTTGCACATTTTCACCCAGTTTTTGGGAAAAAACTGGAATCCACCACAGTCGTTACATATGCTTAACGGTAGGCTAGCTCTTTTCACTGACTACAGTCACCAGCAGATATCTATTTTTTTCGGCTGTTTGAATGAAGTGTACCCCCACTTTTAATTCAAGATGATGGAACGCGCATTATGTTCAACTTCTTGTGAACCTACTAGAAGGGTGTGGGGAGCTGATATGGCTTCTACTTAGCACACGTCAATGTAGAGTGGTCAGCACATTCACTTGAACGGTTCTAAACCAATTAGACATAGACAGAACAGTTTTATCAATGAAAAACGGAAACATCCCTCAAAAAGTTAGGCCGTGTAGACAGAAGTGTGGAACGGTATCTTCAGAAGTTACTATGTTTAATCGATTCACCGTTAAACATATCAAGACTTCAAAAACTTCCGAACAAAACCTAACGTTCAAAGCTACAGCAGAAAATAGGCGAAACAGGCGCACTTCAAGTTTTCCGTCAAACAGATTTTGATCACATATGGATGACTGTTTACGGTTTGGTAAAACCGCATCTATGTGTTCTACTACCGTAGGCTTGCTAAGAGCAAGTGTATGAAATAATGGATAAGGATCGGGCAAGCAAACGGTGGCTAGCAATTATTTCCCGACTAGGAAACCGGTCTTGTGCGATTGTTAGCGCGTTGATAAAATGATGCATCGGTTATGCAGATGAAAGTGTGGGCTTGTGGGGAAATGCCCCTTTAGCAGAGCTTTAAACCTGCGTTTATCTCCTTGTAAAACCTAGCTCGTTGCATTATTGCTTGGAAAAGATAGTCTTTACAGCACGCAGCTGATAGTCGGTTAAAAATTCGGATGAGCATATGTTTATACAACCAAAGTTCAGCAAAATACTATCATGTGGGAATGTCGAATAACAATTGAACAACGGATTACTATCATTTTTGCCTACAGAAGTGACTCAGCCGTAGAGTTGAGCAGTCGTCATCCATGGGGCGTTGCTGATTCAAAAATTTAACAGCCTCGATCGCTTATCGGTTGCGCCTTGTTTGACACCTTCAGACGATGACCGTATAAAGTTTTATTTGGTTTTTCATAATAAATTTCAAAAGACCTGCAAAGAACGCGAAAGTAACAAACTGTTCATTTGCAATCCGGAGTGGCCAATAGTTTTATACAAATCACCCTGGCACTTGGTTGTTAGTATTGCCTTTCTCTTTAAAAAGGTTTTGTGGATTTTAACAAATAAAGTTGAAAATGTAGTCACTTCATTATCAACAAACTAAGAACAAAGTCGAACCCGTGGAAAACTAATCACTGTTTGGACGATTCCTCTCCTAATCAGCGAAACTGATTAAAAATATTCAGTTATTAACAACTCCGACATTACTGGATTGTCAGAAGTTTGGTAATCCCCATTAACCAATTGCTGCAAATGAGTGTTTGTAAAACAAAGCAGAACTAACAAAGAAACATGCACTGGCCACTGTCTAGCGACAGTCCGTGTCAGTGATGTTTATATTATGTTCAGGTTTTTCAAATCACAAGCACACTGTTTTGAAGAAATCGCACGGGGATAACCAAAACGGCTGACAAGTCATCCTTACAAATCACAGATCATTGCAGACGTGCCATAAATTTTATGTGATAACAACTAGTCCACTCGTGTGAAAGATGGCATAGGTCCGATAACAACAAATGATGGGAAGCCAAAACAGTACCATCAAAAATGTTCAGAGAACAACATATACAAACCAAACTTTATGCGACTACCTTCCTTTTGTTCCTTTCCTGCATTTTGTAAAACAAAATAATTGTAATAACCCGAACAGACGGGTTGTCTAGTGGGATAACGCATTACGCCACAATGATGAAAACTGATTAATTGCAGCCAAAAGTACAGCAGGTATAAGTTCGGTTCGTGAAAAGATTTCGAGTTGAACACCAATCACAATCGATCGCAGCTGTCGCATTCCCATAGACTTTCCAGTCGGCCCCTTTCGAAAAGAATCACTAGACTGGAGTTTCGCTCTCATTAGAGCTCGTCAGTAGTGCATATCCTCGCCACTGGCAGGACTAGAACTGCGGCCACGCTGTTCATGAGGCAACCTTGTTTACCACTGTGTCACTGACCTCACGTTAGGCACGACCGAATTATCATATGTGAACGCTCAACCACT